>LR736862.1:3159173-3436217 GCA_902654985.2 Oryctes borbonicus
AAAAAGGGGGAAGGCTGAAATGTTAAACTTGTGATTTTAGCTAATTTTGCTGAGTTCATTAGCAAACACAAAGAAATAGTGGACTATAGGATAAGGCCAGCGGTCGAGAAACTTACCCTAGATAGTATACAACTTGTATTGGATAATGCGGTCGATAGGGTTCCATCGAAGGATTTTTTTGATCCATAACATGCCTTTCTTAGACGTATATTCTGGATATTGCTAAGGTTTTGTTAAATTTAATATCTTATTGGTCATGCTTGAAGCTTAAGAAAATAACCACGGCAAATTCCGAAAACCACGTCTGCGTTAATTGTTTAATTGAAAAAAATAAAATGTGTTTTAGCTGTGAATTGTTATTTCTTTCGTAAAATTAACAGATATTTTTTTCGATGACCGTAGATTCGTTTAAAATACTCATTTTCGTTCTTAATGACTAATTAATACTTTTACTTTAAAGCAAAAATGTAATAAGGATAACAATTGTATTTATAACGCAGTTCTCTAAAAGTAAACAGGTATAAAGTAAACAGGTAGCTTAATTTTCCCCTACCTGAAAGAATAACCTTCAAAGCTTTACAACTAGTGGATTTCTTTAATTCACGGATTTTATATATAAAAGCAAGAGATAATTTTTTGTATTGCAAAGTTCAGAAACAGCCCAGGAAGATGCAGTTCTCTGTGTTTTTACACCTTGGTTTCTTAGCTAACGCTATGGCATTAAATTTTGCGTAAGTGATATTCGAATTTATTTTCTTTGAAATGTATTCTTTTTTCTCAGAAATCAGCGAGTTATTTGAAGAAATGCTTGGCCAAAGATCTCCAGCTCCAAAAATGCCTTATAGATCACTCCAACGAGGTAATTCACATAGTTAAAGTAATACCGAAATTCATTTTATTTGCATATTGTAAATCTTAAAAAAAAATTTCATACAGGTTATTCGAGTTTGGGAACTCCGGCACTTTCGCCGATAAAAATTCCCAAGCTTACTTTACAAGATGATCACTTCAAATTATAATTGACCAATGTACATTTTGACATCAAAGACTTTGACATGACGCTATATACGTTCAGATATACAAAGAAAAATCATCTCAACCATTTTATTCATGGATCCATTTCATCTTGAACAGCAAGTACCTGAATTTCACATCGAACTATGTGATCAACGACTCTCAAATTATGTCGAGACCTATTTTTGGAAGTGGTAGATTTAAGATGGTGCTAGGTATGTATACTATTCAGACCAATTGGTCCTCAGATGATAAAAAAAATATCCAAATATGTTTCCGCTAGTCGACAATGTTATGAGATACAAGACAAATATTGAATTGTACCAAAAGCATGGAGGAACCCATCAGGCGAATACATCCGAAATTTCGTGTTTATTCGTCTTATGACAATGGGTTCCTGTTGTCTACTGTTTCCCCGGCAGTCGATAAAACAATTATAAAAAGAAATATTATCGTAAAAAAGAAAACGCGAAGCATGATTTTGGAATAAAGTGTAAATGTTACATAAATACGTATTACCCTGTACTTTTCCGTGTGTGAGATGTTGGAGAAGGGTATCTATGAGAAGTTTTAGATAATTAAACAATTTTTTTTTCTTCCATAGTTTCGATCTTAGTGTAACACACCAAAGAGGTATTCTCGAAATGGGAGTATTAAAATTGGTAGCAGACTACAAGAAATGATCCTTCGTTCTATTGAAGGAGGTGGCAAAATGAATCTTAATCTAGGTAATCACTTGATCTTTACAAGAAAATTCTACACGTCAACATTGTTTTATAAACAGAACCAAACCTGTTATTTACGAATTACGACATCGGCCAATACGAAAAAGACGGCGACCTTTACATAAGATTCCTAGATTTCAATGTGACTATCAAAGCTCAGTGCATCTTATATTCATTTACCAATCTTTTGAGTCGAAGTACAGGTGTGTATTTTCTCTAAATCAGTGTCAGATATGGAATTACAGAATTTGTCTTCAAATTTATTTTCAGTTAATTTCTACGAGTTTCTCAACCAGCATAAAGAGATCGTCGATTATAAAATTCGACCAGCTGTGGAAAGGTTGGTTGGCCTTTTTGGCAGTCTCACTGAAAAAGTTCCGTTGAGAAGCATTTTCGATCCATAGCTCATTCATAGCTCTGTTTTGAATATAATGTGTTGTTTTGTTGCATGTCAAATGATTGTGGTGAAACTTCAGTTTGTTCACCCGCGCCTACGGCAGTGACGCTTATCTAGGGGTGTAATCTGCCCTTGAAATTCGCGCAAAATGTTTTCTGTGTGTAATAACTTCTGAACTATTAAAGATAAAAAGGATTTCAACAGTGGACTTTCGGTTGGTGAGGGCTGTCATATACGGCGTGTTGTATAAAAAATTGTATCTGGACATTTTTTTACGGATTTATTAAATACACACAGAAAAACGATCACTGGAAGCAAGTAATAATTGCTTGGAGGAAGTAAACGGCACCTTTATATATACGCAAGAGAATATGCACTACAACCAAGAAACTTGCTCTTTTGAAAAAATTACTGAATTCAAGAAAGCGGCTGCTTGTCTAAAATAAAAAGGAATGAAATAAACCGTGGACATCTAGCTTTTTTTCTACTTTATTCAATAAGTTGTATATCGCTTTTGAAAATAAAACGCGAAAAGTTGAAAACATAAAAAAACAGGGATACAAAAAGATCAAGTACACAATAGTTTTCGATCACAAGCGTTAATTAAGCAATCCCTTATTTCAACGTTGCTCCTTTACCTTTCTCTGGTATCGTTAGCTTTTTTGCATTTGCATTATTGATGCAAAATTCCAATATACGCTCGTTCGAGCTATGTCATCAATAAACTTTGTTAGGTTTCTTGATTCATGCAAAACAAGTTTGATATCGTAAAACCGTAACATTTTATGCAAGTCCATTACCATAATATGAGTATATATAAGGTGAAATTGCTAATCACAGCCAGTTGACCATCACAATCAGATATCGTAGATTAATGTTAAAGATGCGATTTGCGATTTTGTTCTTTGGCTGCATTTTGAGTGTAATTCTTGGACTGGATTTGCGTGAGTACCGAACTAACTTTGTTCTTTGTATTTTTAAAGAAACTTTAAGCATCACAGGGTGATGATTCGACTAAAATATTTTGGTAATCTCGTTTTAATGACTTTCAGCTTCTTATATTCCAAAATGTTCACTCAGTGACCCGGATTTAAACCAGTGCATTATAACTAATGGAAATTTAGTTATCCCCCAGCTGGTTAAACGTAAGTAGTGATATCTCGATCAATTTTGATTACCCAAAAAGATTCTTTTTGTTCTTAGAAGGTGAAAATAGTTTGAATATACCAGTTCTATCACCACTCCTTGTACCTAAACTTGAACTTCCCGGCTCTGGTTTTACTGTCGTGCTAACCAATGTTCGCCTAGAAGGCTTGGAAAATGGTAAAATACGCGATGTCCAGTAAGTTAATGATATTAAGAGTTATATATAACGTACACAAGAAAAAGAAATAACCTTGAAAATGCGCATAATTCACACTTGCTTACGAGGAACAAGATATACATAATATTGTCATCAAACAGTTAAGGATTGCCTGACATTTTCAAGATGTGAAGTTATTATTTGACATTTATTTATAAATAAAAGCAACATGACCTTACGAGATACTTAATTCAGGTATAAAGAACTGCTAAGTATTTAACAAACATTGAAATGGCACACACCCGAAAAAAATGCGCTGTATTGTTGGATAGAAATTAGTTATTAACTTATTAAAAATTAAACAGAATCAAAAAAGTAACGTTACTTTTTTGGTTTTCGTATTAAACTGAGATTTTAATTCCTGCTGCTTTTTTAATCTCATATTGCTCAGTTGCATGTTGGGCATCATTTGAAAGAATCTCCGCGGTGTTACTCAACACACATAAAATGTAGCTTGTTGCTACTAGATCAAGAAAATTGATTTAACAGATTTCCTTATCGACATGGAACCTCAAATACTGCCCTACCTTCATATTTTGACTAAAAAAATTATTATTTATTGTCATAGAAGAGAAAATCGTAACACGACGGCTACATACATACACATTTCGCTACATACTGAAATTTGATAAGAGTTACCAAGAAAGCTCCAACGAGTGCCACTCCACTTCATGTAAAAAGTTAGATATCACTTTGTTAAATAAAGCTAAAAAAATGTTATTTGCACATCGTTCTGCTGGTAATAATGCTGATATTTTTAAGAGTACTGGAAAAATTGGCAAAAACGAACTATTTCTGGTGTTATAACAAGTTGATTCAATTGAAACTAAACGTGTTCCGGGTTTGAACCGTGTCATGTCGTATTTGTTAAAATAAAAATAAAAACTCGACGTTTCGCCCACAGTCGTTAGGGCTTCTTCAGGAGAGGAAAAGTTGGTAGGCAACAGTTATTACGGTAACTGAGGCGAAACTAACTGAACGGGAAGCAGTTGATCGCGGTAACTCAGCATGTCAACCATGCCAGAGGCGAAAATCAACTGTGGAGAGCGAGAGGAGTAGTACGCTTTTATGCCGGCGGTGGGTGAAGCCTGTCGTTGATTGGATGGGGTGACGGGTCTCCATATGTCTCCGAGGGGGTAACCTGTGTGCAACCTCTATTGAAACTTTTAGGATGTTTAAAGATCGTTAGAAGGCGGGTTCTAACGCAGCGTTCGTGCTTTATTAAACGAGTTTTAACAGAACGTCCCGTTTTGCTTATATACACCGAACCACACGAGCAAGGGATTCTATAAATACCTTTATTCACTAAGGGGGGAAATTTGTCTTTGGGAGATGGAAGGTTTTACTGAAACCTTTTTTTTTATTTTAACAAATACGACATGACGCGGTTCAAACGCGGAACGCGTTTAGTTTCAACTGACTCTGACCGTGGAAGCCTACGTTTTTATTTTTTATTTCAAATTGATTCAAACTGTTATTGTATCTCACAAAATAAAATTCAATGGCCAAGTCTAAAAATAAAAGTTTAAGGGGTAACTATGATTTATCTTGATATTTTATTTAAACATGATAAGAATAGAACTGGAAAACTGAAAATAACATGCAAGGTGCATAATAGCACATTGATCTCTATTTTAGTGGAATTTAAGATTGCCAAAGCTTATTGAAAAAGAGAATTCTGCCTCTTTGTTGTCCCAAATAAAACTGGATCTGGAAGATTCATTTTTATTTGTTCTTTACTAATCACTGAAATGTCCGTCACTAGTAGGATAAACTTGTTTGTACACTTATTACTTTTACCAAAAGAGGACCCTTCGCATTCGCCATTATCCTCAACATCAATTAAAATTTGTTCACCGAAGTACCTTACACTTTTCTGTCTAGTAAATTCTATCAAAACATAGTCATGTTTTACAGGTTCTTCTATCAGGGGCTAAAACTCAAACGAAATATGTGCATCTTTAGATTTTTCTTCTAAGATAAAGTCGGTTCTAGTTTATCCGCGAAAGGCTAGGTCATAATTTGGACGAATATTCGACCTTGCTGTGTATAGAATTATAATTTGTTTGTGAATAGCATGTATATAAATGTATTTTATTTTGATGGTCTTGGTTATAATTTTTGAGATGATTAATGCACCGATTTAAAGGATGAAATATATTGTTATTTTTCGGAATGTTTAATTGTCTACTTGCCTTGGTAATACTTACATGATTTTCTTTGTCCAACTTGAATGCCTTCACGGGTCGTCGCCATCCCAATTGACCCTTAAATTTCAGTTTTTATAATTTTGTACCATCTGAAACGATTATCATTCGAATAGAAATCGCATCTAGTCACAGCATAACTAAACTATATCGTCCCATAATTACTAGGTATTACTTATCTTTAACCTTATTTCCTTTTTCTTTTGTTGAATTGTTCCTCTTTTACATGTTTATAAGTATTTTTGACACAAATAAACATTAATTTGTAAAATTCTTTTTGGTAGTGCATTTTTAATCGCGACCGGTGTATTTTTATCAATTTGAAAATCTAAATTTAGGTTCTTTATGCAGAGGTAAGTTTTAAAGCAAGTATGGGTTAAAGAAGGGGCGAAGGTTCGTACTTTAGTATATAACGGGTTTGGGGAATTAAAAATCATCCCTTATAGAGTGGTATTCGTTGTTGAAAGGTGTCTGTTAACAAAGGTTTAACTATAATCATATGGCACATTGTTTTTTTGGGTTCAGTAATAATTATAAAAAATGAAAAGTGAAGAAAAATTTATTTTCCTCCCTTGCTACATAAATACGTATTACCCTGCTAAACCATGTATTATGTGAGACGTTGGAGAACGGTATCTATGAGAAGTTAACAATATTTAAACATTTTTTTTCTTCCATAGTTTCAATCTTAGTACAACACATCAAACAGGTACGCTCGAAATGCCAGTTTTAAAACTGGTAGCAGACTACAGGATCATTACTAATGGCTTCTTCGCTCGTTCTATTGAAGGAGGTGGCAAAATGAACCTTACTCTAGGTAATTCCTTGATTCTTACTAGACAATTCTACAAAGGAATTTTTTTTTAATTAGAACGAAACCTGTTTGTTACGAATTACGATGCCGACCAATACGAGAAAGATGACGAGCGTTATTTAAAATTGCAGCATTGGAACGTGTCTTTGAAAACTCAGCGCATCTTGTACTCGTTTACCAGTCTTTTCTATCTAAGTACCGGTGTGTATTTTCTCTAATTTAGTGGCGGATACGGAATTACATTGTATTTTTAAATTTTATTTCAGTTAATTTCTACGAATACCTCAACCAGCATAAAGAGATTGTCGACCACAGAATCCGCCCAGCTGTGGAAAGGTTGGTTTATCAAAATCTTATTGACGTTTTTGACAGTTTCACTGAAAAAGTTCCGTTGAGAAGCATATTCGATCCATAACTGAGGAATCGCCCGATTTATTAAAATAAAACCTTTTCCGACTAGAAGATGTTGTTTTATTTTAGTTGTGATGAAACTTTGTCAGTTTGTCGATTCGCGGTTGCGGCAGTGATGCCTATCTGGGGGTGTAATTTCTCTTTGAAATTCACGCAAAATGTTTTTTTTGCGAAATAACTTTTACAGTTAATTCAACTACGAACTTTCGGCTGGTGAGGGTGAGGGTTTTCATATACAGGATGTTTTATTAAAAAGTTGCTTATTATGTTTGCGTTTCGTTGAAGCGCTAACAACAAAATTGTACCTGGGCATTTTTTTATCGATTTATTAAGCAGACACAAAAGAACGGTTGCTGGGAGCAATTCATAATTGCCTGGGGTCGCGAGAGCTCTTTGGATTCTAGTCCATCTTCTTCCTGTATCATTTCCACGCAGAAATCTTGTTGGGGTTCTCATCTTCTGTTTGGTGTGGCCGTTAGAACCTTCTCCCTGGACTCCTTACTCCGGGGTGGTTCTTTTAGAGGTCTTCTAAGTGATAGCGCTCTGCATGGAAGGGCTATCGCACCTCTTTGTCTTCTCGAAAAAGGCTTTGTTGAGCCTGTTAAGGAACTCTGTGAGCCCTGTGTACCCGGGAGAGGGATAGGAAGTGGGAGGGAGCCGCCGTGATCCAACAAGGACTGGCGTAGATGAGGACTGGGTGAATGTGCACCTTGTACAGCATTACGCCAGTTTTTGGGTTTAGTTGGGAGTTGGATAGGGCGGGGTACAATCGTCTAGCCGCGCCTAATGCCCTGTTTCGAACTCGTCCGAGGTGCTCAGCGAAGATTAGCCTGCTGTCCAGAATGACACCGAGATACTCGATACTGCCGCTCCACTCGATCTCCGTAGAAGTGACTCTAATCTTTGGGAACTGCCCGTGCTGTTTCCAAGAAAATGCAATAGCTTGCGTCTTCCTGACGTTAATCCATGCTAATCGAAGAACTCCGAGATCTTGGTCAACTACACTTGCGCAAGTTTTACCGCCAACTTGGCGCTCCATAGTGAACAGCACCGGTCTTAATGCCGATCCTTGGGGAACACCAGATACCATTGCCCTCTATGAAGATTCCACCCCGTTCACGATGGTGTGAAATCTCCTGTCCTTGAGGTAGGATCTGATTGTCTTTAGGATCATAGGCGGAAAGTTAGCCTCCTTCATCTTCATTAGAAGACTTTCGTGGCGGATTTTGTCGAACGCCTTCTCCAGGTCCAGGGAAACCATAACGGTCGTCTGACTCCTGTTGAAGGCGGTGGTGACGTGGTCCGCTATCTGGTACAACTGAAGGGAAGTGGAGTGCTCTCTCTAAACACCTAAACGGGGAAAAGTGAGGGGTACAGAAGCGTCCTCGTTCTGCGGTCTGTGCCTTACCCAGCGTGAGGTCTCTCGACATGCTTGTTCAGCTTGTTGGACATGGATGCTTAGATGAGATGGACGAAAGGAGGAGAAAAATAATAGTAATAATAATATAATATATGTGCCTACATGTGTAATAGTTGGGCATGTAGGTTGGGAAGCCGAATTAAGGTGACCCTAGCCTGGGTACCAGGACACGAAGGCCATCGAGGGAATCTAAAGGCAGACGAATTAGCCGGAAAAGGCTCATCAATTGCTGAAAATCGCCCAATTGCCTCGGTGGGAGTGACATATACGGTATTAAAAGCAGCCACTAAACAATGGAAAGATAAGACTGGTGGAAGATTATTCCAGGTGAGAGAAACGCCAAACAACTTCTGATTGGACACAGGCCTACATTTACAGCGGATCTATTAAGCAGAGACAGAAAGTCTGTTAGAACAATAGTGGGCCTGCTAACAGGACACTGTATGGTCATGAAGCACATGATCAATCTGGGGCTGACAGAGGAAACGGCATGAAGATTTTACCAGATGGAAGAAGAGATTGTCGTCCATGCGCCGTACGACTGTACAGCACTGGTAGAAATACGGCTCTCAGAAATAGGCTCGGAATACCTAAAAGCCGAAACCTATGTAGAAGGTTCACTCACAAGGCTGCTTAATCTAGTGAAGAAAACAAAACTAATGTAATGGATTTAATGAGAGAGGCACCACACAATAGATCTGAAAAGATCGCAATGGGACAGGTCGAGAACCACCTCGGGTAGTAGTCTAATCTAATCTAGGTGTGTATAATATAAATAGTTGTAAAAATAGATAAAAATCAATATACAACGACACAATCACATATAGGTATCATGTAAATATGACGGCACACATTTTTACAGATCTTACTAACCTATACAGATACATACAAATTAATTCATAGATATTTTTAACGCGTCTTTCCTTTTTTTTGGCGGCAAATCTTTTACTTCTACTGGTAAGTGATTATATATTTTTAAAGATTGAAACAAACAAGACACACTGGTAGTCTCATCAGAATTGAGGATTTATATTTCGGTGGGTATCTTCCTTGTTAGTTGGAAAAATGCGTATATAAAAAAAAATATTCGTCTTAGACTTTGATCTAGTATCTAAAGCTATCATAAATAAAATATATCGACCTCCATTTTTGACATTTCTCGTTTTGTCTACCGATACTGTTGACTTGTTTAGCGTTAGGTGTGCAAAGCAAAATTCCAGCTCGAATTCTATCATTCGATATCATTAATAAATTTTTGCAATATTTCTTTGATTGTGAATAGAACTTACATATTCAAATCGTGCGAATATCGATAGGCATCGTTTGTATATATATATAAAGAATCATCAGATTTGGAAAACACAACTGGTTGAATAACGTTCCAAGTAAGTATAATTATTTAGAATTGGCTTTAAAAAAGAGATCTGCGATTTTAATTATTTGCAGTATTTTCGGCGTAATCTGTGGGTTAGATTTGCGTAAGTAGCGAATAAATTTAACGTTACTTAAAATCTCAGATTCATAGTTTTTTGAGCAATGTAAACATTGTTTTTATGGTTTACTTTTTCATAGGTGCCTTTATTAGAAGATGTTCACTCAGTGATCCAAATCTGAATCAAGGCATCGCGACCAACGCAAATTTAGCTATTCCACAATTAGTTAAAGATAAAATCTTTCGAAAAATACCTTTTCGAATCATTAGTTATTTAAGTTATTTAAATTTTTTTTTAGTTTTCTTTTCTTTTAGGAGGCGTGAATAGCTTAGGTATACCTGTTCTTTCACTACTCTTTATTCCTGAACTCGAACTTCTAGGAACATTGATTCACAGTGGTGTTGAATAGTATCCGTTTGGAAGGATTAGAAAATATCAGAATGCAAGATGTAAAGTGAGTTAACCATATATTGATCCTTTCCTAACTAATATGAAATGAATTTGTACAGTTTCAATTATGGTAGAAAGTTGCAATCAACCGTATTGGTAATTCCACTTATCAAAATTGTAGCAGACTATAGGATCGTTACCAATGATTTGTTCGCAGGAGGTGGCAAACTCAAGATCTCCTTGTGTATTTACTTATCAGTTGTTTGAAAATCTAGTTTCGATAATCAAATTACCTTTTAGATCAAAAATTGGCTCGGTTTGTGTCGATTTAGACCATTACGAGAAAAGTGGTGAAATCTACCTAAAATTGGTAACATGGGGAGTTGGCTTGAAGATGCAGCGTATTTTCTATAATTTCTTAGATCTAGAAGTTTGTTATGGATAATTTCATTAAAAGGTCCCAACAAGAAATATCTTTGATCCCTAAATGTAATTCGATTTACTAATATACTTTTTTCGCGTGTAAATTGATATTTTATTTAAATGTCAATCAGTTTGGTCTAGTATAAGTTGTTGTAATCGCAATATTTTAATAAAAATGACAAGATTGCTATCGATTCTTTAGCTTAGGAATTGTGGTAATTTATTTCATGGCCAACTTTTATAAAATGATGAAAATATTTATCGAAGTAGATGGGTTGCAATACCAGATTGCATGAGGCAGGAATCCCCTCGTCATTGATAAGCTGAGCGATAATTGATCTTGTGCTTTATACATGAAATTTGGAAATTTAGATTTGCTGTGAAACCAGTTGTAGTTATTGGAATGATGTACTTGCTGGATTCTTGCTTTTTTGTCGTTCCTTGATGATGATAATAATAATAGAGTGGTAGCGGTTGGTCACCGCGGCGGCCGTGGGCATGGTTTGTATCTTGGCCGGTCTGGTGGTGCGAAGGAGAAAAAAAAAAACAAAAGATACGGATTAAATGGAAATATAAATTAATTTGGGAGGGTACAGAGTAATTTGTTAAAAAAATTAATAAATTTTCAAAGAATCACTTCAGATTTCATATTCGTGAAGAATGTCACGACATTAACATATTCGCACCCACTAGGCACAAAATGCCTACAAGAACAAGTGGAATAAATCAACACATCTCACCTTGTATGTTTTTAGCAATTTTCGTCTTCTTTAAATATTTTTTATATGTGTCATTTGTCGATAAATTTAACATATTTATTGTATTTTACCAAAACTGGTTCTCTATGATGGCCTATATGAATATTTGAAGACGGCGTTTTAGTGTTACAATTTTTTTTATCGCGTATATAAAGCGCGATATTTGAAGAAAATACGTTAGTCATATACTGCATCAAGTTAGTAGTCAATTCTAAAGGATGGCTTTGGTGATACTTGTGTTTAGTGTTGTTTTGGGTACTGTTTCTGGAGCTGAATTACGTAGGTCATTTTAATAGATTTTCACAAAGAATTTTTAAATTAAGAAGAAATATATTTTCTGGCAGTTTCATATTGATTTTTAGAATTTTAAGAATAAGACTTTAATATAATAAAAAAATACCTATTTAAATTAATTACGGAACAACAAATTTGTTAGTATCTGTTTTTTTCTACAATTCTGTAAACTAATTTAAATTACGAAGGACCAGCTGTCTTTTGCAAAATTAGTACCAACATTTTCAGTTTGACGTTAAATTTATTTTTCACATGTTTTCTTAATGCAGATACGTATATCATAATATATAAAAAGCGATAATTTTACTTTTTTTTAACCTTAAATACATTACAGTTAAAGAATATACTTTCTGTAGCTTCTTTCATAAAAAAATGTTCCATAAGTGGTGAAATTGAAGAATGCATCAAAAACAATGGCAATGAAGTGATCCAGCGTCTCATTAAAGGTAAGTTTTTAATGTTTCCACTAAGGCTATAGAACCTTTTTAGCGAAAGTAATATTGCCCTCACATCCAAATTTTCAGAAGGTGAGCCTTTGCTGAACGCATCAAAAGCTGCACCATTACATATATCGGACATGGTACTCCCTGGAAGCGACTTTGTAGCGATATTGAGAAATATTGAGCTCGAAGGATTGGAAAATACCACAATAACTAATGTGAGGTAAAATACGAAGTAAATTGTGAATTAATTAAACCTTTTATACTCGGTATTTGGATATAATATTAGATTCTTCATTTATTACGAGAGAATAAAGTATCCTGCGATTTTGAGCCGCTCCTGGTAGATAAAAACGATTAGCTGAAGTCAAATCTGACAATTAACATTTCTGTCAAAAATTACATCTAGATATAATTATACGAGGGTAGTCAGAAAAGTTTTCAGGTTAACATAGAAATGAGTATTTTTTTGTCAAATTTAGTTTATTTCTCAACGAAAGTCTAGACACTTTTCCGGTAATGTTCTCATCTCTTTAATCCGTTTAAATAGTAATTGGCATCTTGCTCTGTAAAATAGACGTTTACGAATATGACGGTCTCTTTATTGGATAAAAGTCTTTGTCCTCCGAGAGCGTCTAGGGTGTCAGACCTGCTGGTTAGGGTGAGCAGTCTATCAATTCGTAAATTTTTGCCGACCACGACCACTGACTTTTTCTTTTTGTTCGTCAAGTTCCCGCAATATGTCTCCGTTATTAATTTTCGTTTTTCAAGATAATCGATTAACTAAGATAATTACATGGCTACCCCAAAAAACAGTCGCCATAATTTTCCCGGTTGATGAAACAGTCTTCGTTTTCTTCAGAGCAAATTCACGCCTCTCAGTTGCTGTTTGACAGCGTTGTTGCTTCAGGTGTGTAATGTTGTATTCAAGTTTTATCTACAGCTATTAATCGAAGTTCTGACTTATTTCGTTTAAGCTCCTTCAACGGAGATTTGGAAATGTTCACTCGAACCCGTTTTTGGTCCTGAGTGAGAAAGCGCGGTTTTCTTCATGCCCAAATCTTCAGTTAATTATATGACTAAGGCCGTTTGTTGAACTTTTCCGATATTATCGGTAATGGTTGCAATTTTTAGCCGTCCTGAACGTTCATCGTTAACAAAGCCGATATGTCAACGTTTAAATTCGGCTGTTCAAAATTTCACTGTAGCAGTCTCCTGGAACAATCAATATTCGATTTTTACAGAAAGAACTTCAACTGACACAAACGACTGTTAAACAGCAACTGGGCGTCCAGCATGATTAACATTTTCAACCTTTGAAAGTATGCCCAATATTTTTAGTAAAGCCATATTCATGGTGAGGTTTGAAACTTTTTAAGTTACCCTCGTATTTACCAAATAATCGGGGGTGCTATAATTGTATATAGATATCCGTAATTAGAGAATTTTTATATTGTGAAACATACAATAATGAGTTAAATTGACATTTAACCCTTCTCTTTTAATTGTGTATATATACAGATTTAAGACGGGTACTAAGGAACAAGGAATGAATTTTACAAATCCAGTTTTAGTATTATCAGCTGATTATATTATCTCCGATAATAATTTGTTCTTCCCTTCAGTTAGAGGAGGCGGACAATTCAAAATGTTCTTGGGTATGCTTTCTTAATATTAAACTTTGCACTTTTAACATCTCGTTTGTCCTCAAAATATTCTAGATGACAATAATTTCGATTACTCTTGTGATTTTTCTGGAACAAACATAGATGGAGTGGCCTACGGCAAATTTGAAAACCTTCGCGTTAATCTGATGACCAAGCGTATTCGTTACAACTTCAGTCGAATTTATCCCTACAATGCAGGTTGGTTTTTTACATTATGTTACATCTCACATTATTATTTTGGTTATCCAATCTGCATGTAAACCTTTTAGCTGATTATTTTACCTTCTTAAACAACCACAAGCAACTGGTGGATGAAATTATAAGACCAACAGTGGAGAGGGCAATATGGAACTATATATTCTCTATCTCTCGTATTTTTCCCACTACACCTCTCAACAAGATATTCGATGAGTGATTTGTTGGTGTGATTTTTCGATAATAAAATATTTTTCTTTTCGAAAATCGGTGTTTTATTAATAGAAATGAAACAGTCTAAATTTATTGTAGAACATTTCGTAACATTATAGTTTGTAAAATTTTGATTTTTATGTTTCTTGTACGGTATGTCTTAACGTTTTGTGTTCAGCCTCTGATCAAATTGTTATGATCGCACATGTTTTTAGCAAACCCTATATTTCACACAACTAAGATTGAAAGACAAGTGACACACGGAGCATTAAAAAAAAACCATATAACTTTAGAATCAAAATATATTAAATTTTCATTTTTTTCCAATTACAATTCTATATATTCTTTATTCCACTTTCATTATTCATCAAAAAATGTTGTCAGAAATTCTCATACTCAGGGCAAGCAATTATTCAATAATGTTTTGATTACATCAATATTCAAATTTAATTTCGGGATTTTTGATAAGATAATTTAGCAAAAAATACAGTTGAAGAGTGATAAATAAACTAACATTTAGCAATGTAGACACTTTGCTTAACACACCGATGAGAGGGTATGCTGCTAATAATCAGCTCTAAGTATAAGGATTGTGAATAAGTGTGGCCATATTTTTTTGAATAATAATAACTGTAATAGAGAAAATGTGAAGTTGTCATTTTAAATAGTTCAAAATTTGGTATACAGCAAAGCTTTTTCTGATAGCATATCAAATTTTCTTTAGCAAACTGCAACATTTTCAGGTGTACCATCTGCTGTATATCATATAGGTTATATTATATAGCTTTTTCTTATAAATTTAATTTCTATTGTCACTTTTGCTCGTGTTTCTTCCACGCTATTGTAAAATTTGTGTTTTAGCTGGCTTCCCTGAGTTTTTCAGCAACCATAAGGATTGATTACAGAATTAGATTAACAATTGAGATGACTTTGCTTAACCATAAATGTCATTCGACTTATTAAATTATACCATTTCCAAGTATAAATTGATGTTCTATTTAAATGTCAATGAGTTCGGACTAGCACTCGAATGTTGTAACCGTATTATTGTAATATACATCAAAACATTGCTATCGATTCTGTGGTTGAGGAATTGTGGTAATTTATTTCATGGCCAACTTTCGCTTTATTATTCTTGGGTCTGGAAAATGAATATAAGATAGGTCACAATTTTAAAATATGTAAATAAACTCAAGTAAACAATCTTCCGTGAGGTATAAAGAATTTATGTTACTGTCTGGTTGCAATACTGTGGATATTTTCTGTTAAATTAAACTCATGTTTTTTGGTGAATATATTCACAGTAAACTGCTAGATAAAGAAAAAACAACAAAAATACGAATAAATTCTGACAGTGATGAAACGCTGATACCCCGGCAATAACCTTAATGATCCACTTCTGAGCAATAAGAACCTGATCAGCCCCAGTTGACAAACCCCGTAAACCTATTCTGTAGGGTAATTTAGAACCTGAAACCAAGTTTGAAGGCACGGCAATTTCTTTAAATTTCTAAATAAATAGCAGATTGAATGTAATTTAGTAACCACAACACTACAATGGTGTTTCCAGTTTTAACGTTTATCTATAGTTAAACTCAGAATTTGATAAATGGCAACATTACTTCAGGACCAACAGTCACCTCTATATTGGTATAGCTCCTCTGCCTATTATGACAGCGGACCACTTGGGTTTTACTTGCATTCACACTTCAACTGCAAATTATTCTCGCTTTAATCAGAAATAATAATTGTGTTATTATCTGCATACATAATTGAAAAGGCATCTGAACTATTAGTACTTAGGTCACTAGAGTTTGGTAAAAATAGTACAGGAGCCAACATAGAACTTTGCGGGACACTTTGACAGTCCGATCTACAATGTGAAACATGTCACTTTTCTTGATATTTTATACTAGCAAGCTGATATCTACTACTCTACCATCATATGAATAACATTTAGACAAAAGCCTATAATGATCGACGCCTTACTCAAGTCACAAAAAACACCCACATGGCACTCACCTGCTTTGATGAAAGAAGGTAGCTTGGTATAAAAGTTCATAAGCGTAGCAAAAGTTGATTTAGTTGAGCGGAAACCATGTTGATTATCTGTTAAGATATTATTCTCATTAAAAAACTTTGCAAAGCGACCTAAAACACAATACTCGAAAATCTGCGGATCTGGAACTGCTTTGGTAAACAACACATACAACATGTATGTACTATCCCTACTTACATGCATGTTTAGTTTTAGAAAAAGTTTTTTCTCACATCATTCGGTCACCGGTTGATGATGAGGACCATTCGTGTCCTCGAAACGGCCGTCCCGGACTAATTATTATATTACTATATAATAAATTAAACTTGTGTGGTGCGGAGGGTGCCGATACTTATGTATTGTTTACCATACTACGCCACAGTCCTTGCTATCATTATGGAACTGCTTTATAGAATTTTGAAGAATTTGGGAAGTTATCCTTAATAAAAGGTAAGTTAATATAGTTTCCACGTTAATGATTAAAAAATGCGGATTGATTAGAAATATAGTTAATTTGGTGATAGAGTAATTTGTTTAAAAAATCACCAAATTTTTAAAAATCATATACGGGAACTAATGTCCAGATTTCAAATCCGTAAAGAATCTCAGGACATTAAATACGCACCCACTAACAAGACGCTGTAATCACCTTCATTAAATATTTTTTATACGAGTCATCGGCCGATAAATTTTACATATTTACAAACTAGCTCTCTCGTCTATTTGAATATTTGAAGGCGGCTTTTTAGCGTTACGGAATTATTTATATCGCGTATATAAAGTCTGACATTTGGAGAAACTACGTTAGTCACATATGTATTAGGTCATCTTGAAGAATAGCTTTGGTGATATTTGTGTTTTGTTTTGTTTCGGATGCTGTTCCTGGAGCTGAATTGCGTATGTAATTTTAAATGGTTTTCTCCAAGGAATTTCGAATTAAAAAAAAATATTTTCTGCTAGTTTTATGTTGATTTTTAGAATTTTAAGAATAAGAAGACAATATAATAACGCCCATTAGCTACAGAACAACAAAATGTATTAGGCATTGTTTCTTTTACAATTTACGACTTTGAAGAATGCATAAAAAACAAGGGCAAATCAAGCGATTGAGCATCTCGTTAGAGGTAAATTTTCAATGTTATCGCTAGAGATGACAAAAGCATGTGAAATTATTACTTTTTTGCAGCAACTAGATAGACTCGTGTTTTGTCGACTGTCGGGGAAACCAGTTCGTGTTGGAATTACTATTGCATTGTGGATTGTAAGTTTAATTTCTTCACTTATTTCGTTTTTACCCATAATAGTATTGTTTAAGTCATAGTATAAGTTGTTTACCCTTTTAAACCTGGAAATATGTTTTCTCATGAATGTCCATTTTTCTCCCCTTACTTTTGCTTTGGTTATTTAAGATCGTCATTTGACTTTTATTTCTGTTTATCTCCATTCCCATTTTATAGATTTCTTGTATGCATATGTCTACTAGTTATATACGATTATGATTTCTCAAAAAGAAGATAAAGGTACCAATTTGGTACAAACGGCTCTGTTTAATACGATCTCCATGCACTTTAATACCCACCAGCCATTTTATTTATCCATTTATGTAAACCGTTTTTAACCAACAATCTCCTTCTTAATTGACTCCTGAGGTTATGATAAGCTTAAAAAGCGTATACACCCCGCTGGGCCGTCACCACACTAAAAGAGAAAAAAGAAAAATGAAACGCCTGGTGATGTCCGGCAATTACCATTTAATAATTAGGTTTAAATCTAAATGATATCCGACAGATTTAATTGTAAATTCTGATTTACAGACGACTCAATTCACGACTTCGTAAATAAGAATTGGAAAGACGTCTACGAAAGATTGAACCGATGGTGGAAGATTTGATTTTGAGATGTTTCCGCGCGGTTGCTTATAATCTCCATCAAAAGGTGCCCATTATAAATTTCTTCGATTAAAGCGAAGAAAAATTTTTATAATAATGGAAGAATTATAAATAAACAGGAAAGTGTTTCTGATTTTGCTAAAATACAAGTAATATATTTATTTTTACTAAGTGATTCCAAATGAGTGACTCATTTGGAATACATACAATTAATATTTGGTATCAACGTTCAACATGACGACATATTGAAATATCCGGAAGGTTATGATTTGTAAGACGAGGATCGTGAAAGCCTTCGAAATAAAACGCATTGCAATTCAAAATGTAACAATTTTAATAGCATATAATCGTCCAACTTGCCATTAACTAACTATAACGTAATTATGTATAACTTAAGCGCCGTTGAAAATAGAGAGAATAAAATAAAAAAGATAATCACAATTTTTTAGGGTATTACAACTTCATCGTAAGGCACCAGTTTGAAGAGGGCACCCGCGATGCTTTCAGCTACTTTACCGACGACAGAACTAATTGCGGGGCCGAGGTCCTTTTCAACGTCACGCCAATTTTCGTCTAGAAATTTGTTCATTTGATCACCTAGAATTGTAAAGAAGATAAATGAAAATTGACGACATTTTATGTTTACACATAATGTAAGTTAATTAAATGAGAGATTATATCGAATACTTGTTGTTTTCAATTCAAAAAATTATAAAACTTTGGAAACATATAGAGTACATATAGGTATCTAGCGCAATTTTAAATTTCTGCTAATATTCACTCTCTATGGGTTTGAAAATTTGGAAATTTCCCACTTTATCTATGTATGTACGGTAATGATAAGAGGTAGAACAAATGTTTTGGGACAAAAATTGTTTCTTGTATTCTCATAACCATCTTTTCTTGGCCGAATTCACTGCTGTTGTATAAAGCTCATTACAGCAAACGACTTTTGTCTAAAACATTTGCTCTGTCTCTTGTTATATGCACAGATAGAGTGGAAAATTTCAATTTATTTTACCCACTTAGAGTGAATATTAACAGAAAATAAAATTGCGCGTTTCCAAAGATTCATAACTTTTTAAATTTTCCGGTTCGGGATCATACCTTTTCATTTACAACTCCGCAACACAGTTTAAAATCTAGAATCAACTAAAATACATTAAAAACCTCCTATTCACATAAACAAGAGCAAAATACGAGATCGTACCCAAAACTTTTCAAAATGTAGCGGTAAATAACATTGAAGGATATCAGAATTTCATTCACCTTCAAAGTAGTCCCCTTGAGAGTATTATTAATAATTTAGTATGATTAATAATTATAATAATCAAATATTACTACTAACGCTTCTGCCACGAAAGGAATGTATTCTGAATGTCTCTGTTTTGTGTCAAAACTTCATCCCCAACTTGATTTCCATCTTTATAAAGAGAAAAAGTTGCAAACAGCCAAGACAACCCAGTACCTCGGATGAGGAACAACGGCCATGTTGTTTTTCCCCAAAAATTGCTGTACAAATAAAACCGGTATATGGCGTTGGATTGTGATCATTCACAACTGCATTCCGAACTGGAGTCATACCGAATGATGGTCGGCCGGAACGCTCATCGCCATCTGAAACCAGCCATAACTTTGTGTTTGATCCAAGGGGTCTTCAGGAATGCTTCGTTTAACAGTGTGCGTGTTCCTACAGTGGTCTTATCGAGTTTAAAATAGAACTTAATAAAGATACTTTGTTTCCTCAAGTTTTCAAGTTGAGGAGTTGCAAATTAAGCAGATACAATAATGAAATGTTGTTCGCCAACGAAGAACATGACGCTACTTGACATAGTAACTCACAGAGGGTATACATAACTTCACGTAGTAGCGTTCACGTGTGTGATTCAAATTTCGGAAAGTTTTGAGTACCACCTCGTAACAAGAATAAACTAGCTCTAACTCTAAGACTAATTTTCTGTCATATTTGTATATTATTTGCTATTTTAATTCTACATTGGGAAATATCTCATAAGTAATCTTTTTGGAAATCTTAGAAGTTTTCTAAAATTAAAAAGGGGTGATCGGAAAAATCGCAACACCAAAGCATAATATTTTCTTAATTCAAAAAAAAAAACGATCGGAGCAATTCACTTCTTTTGTGAACTTGTAGATCAGACGCATTCAGCTCACATCAACCGCAGACACACCTTAAGCTGTTTGAAAGATCTGATCCAAAGGAGCAGCAGCAAACATTTTATTAAAAATTGTGGTAGCTACGGTACTGATAACGTCCGTGATAGCTGGACCTACATCTTTTGAAACGTCTTGCCAATTTTCGTCCAAGAATTTGTTCATTTGATCGCCTAGAATTACAGAAAAAGAATTGCCAAATTTTAAACAGTGAGTCTTCTAAGCGCTAGGTTACAAGCGTGATTTTTCGTTAGCAGCGGTTGGTAGCACAATTCACATTGGACACCTAGGAGGCTGTCAATTGTAAATAATACCAAAATTGTTAAGAGGTGAATTGACCCTGTCTTCATTTAATTTCACAAAATACTTTAAAAGAGAAATTATTCTTTTAAAATCAATTTAAGATATGATTTACGAAATTAAATGAAGCAGAGTTATCGTTTACATATTAATAATTAGATTTATTAAATTTAATTAACAGATTAATTTATAATTAGCACAATTCACGGAGAACTGGTAAAGCATAAAAATTATTTGCTTATCTGAAATGTCTCTCTGACATTTCAACAAATTATTAGTACTTATTCTAAACAAAGTATATACTTAAAATTGTATTGTTATCGGTTAAAATTTGTTAAAAGCAACGTTGAAGTTACTTGACAAATTACAGCTAATTAGTTATGGATAATAGTTCGTACATTATCATGTTACAAATACAACTATAAACAATATTCATTATCAGCACACAATATGCTATAGATACGTTAACTTTTGTGGCATTTAGCGTAACATCTGATAGAATCAAACATCGATTTTTAATTAAGTTGAATTCCACTAACATTTTGAAGATAGCTTTGAAGTACCTGGAAAGCATTCAGTTATCGTTTTAAGGTACCCACAAAACAATCACAATGAGAAAAAAAAACGGTCAACAGTTTTCAAATTTTATAGTTTTTACATATCAAGTACCAAATTCACAAATGCATCTTCACCTCATCCTCATATTTCATTTTAAAACGTACTTTACTCAGGCCGGCTACAAAATTAATCCAAACTCAATTTAAGACATAATTTTGTAACACATAACATTGATACAAACAAATTTG
Source organism: Oryctes borbonicus (assembly GCA_902654985.2). Taxonomy (NCBI): domain Eukaryota; kingdom Metazoa; phylum Arthropoda; class Insecta; order Coleoptera; family Scarabaeidae; genus Oryctes; species Oryctes borbonicus. The sequence goes on from LR736862.1 coordinate 3,180,543, forward strand.
TTTTAAAATTTAATTATCTTATGTACAAAGTTAGTTGCTTCAAGTAAATATTTACGATAATCAAACAAAATAGTTATTAGTTAATTAGAATCGAATCCAATGTGTTTTCTCCTTAAATTTATATTTCGGTTTAGTAAAAGAAGTGAGCGGAAAAATATTTATTACAATTAAATATTCCAGTAAAAAAATTGTCAGAAGTTAAAATTATGAAAATGCAGTCGTACAATTCTCCACTAGTCAATCCCCTTCATCGGTCCTAACCCCTTCTGTGGTCTACAAGAGAGCCACATAAAATAAGTAATAAAAGTATGGGAGGACGATCAAAAGACCTCATACTGGGGCAATGTTCCAGGACAAAAACAGGCGAAAGCATTCATATCAGGGTCGCCTAAGATAGCAAAAATGGTGCTATCGTTCAGCAAAAGGGACCTTAAATTACTGGCGCGATTTCTGACAGGTCATGCAGCTCTAAAATATCACCTATTCAATTTAGGAAAAGGTGAGGATCAAATATGTCGTCTTTGTCTAGATTTGGAGACGGCAAAACACATTTTATGTAATTGAATGGCATCAGTTGCACTCGACAACAGTTCCTGACATCTGCTGAACTGAGGGACGAAGATCCTAGAGTAATATTAAGGTTTATTAAGAGCCTCCAACTTCTCTAGCATATATAAGGGCATTTTGTTACAATAGATCTATTAAGGTCGCAGTGACTAAAGGCTTCTGCGCCTCTGCCCAATAATACCAATACTAATAATTCTCCACTGGTCACAAAGAAGACTATGAATATTAATCATTTAACCAAAAAACAATGGTAATACAGCTTTTTGATGTGTTTTTAATATATCATGGTAAGCTTGCGCGAATCATTTATATGTACAGACTCCCAATGCGCTCGTGTGCACACTGTCTCGTGTTACGCAGTCCAAGAATTGCTTGCGAGATGCGTTGGGAAACAGTACCCGATTTTTGTCTCTTCTTTCTAAACGACAGGCATATATTTCTTGACACCGTTTTGAAGAGATGTGATATGTGCTGCGAGGCAAATAGCAGCGTGGAATGGAGAAGAAGACGCTCGTACCACGCTGATGGCGTAGGGTAGGCACAAATATGTCTGAGAGTTAGTGCTTTTTTTTTCTCACACCGCTTTTGCCACCACGAGGAAGCTATGTTAGCATTACCATTTTTTTGGTTATTTACCTTCTTTTTAGGCATTTTCTGATGTGTTATCATTTAATAAAATTCTAAATACCGGTACTAATACAATAGAAAGATATGCAAGATTAGAATTATTTTCTTTCATATATATAAATTTGTTTAAAAATTGAAAAGAAATATATTTAGAGATATCTATGGTAGGCGTTGAAATCACTACACAAATGTAACGACTAATTTAAAGCAGAACTTCTGCCTCGAAAAGTATTTGGAATGTAGAGGCCGCCTCATATTATGATTGGATATTGAGAGAATTGTGTTTATTTGTTAGTTGCTGTTGTAAAACTTCCAAGGATTCTATGTTATTAAAGAAGTTGCTTTTGTTGCCCGAATGTAAAATTAAGTTATTCTTAACGTCAAATGTATGATTATTACTTGATGATGTTGAGCTAAATGAAGGAATCCTGATGAATTTAGCTGTAGATATATTTTTTGATACGCGTTTCGAAATTCCAATAACTTGTTGCATTGGCAGGAATTGCAAGTGAACGCATAAGAATATGAATTGCTTCCGTACCTACTTTATTCGCCAGATTTAACCCCCAGCGATTATTTTCTATTTCCCAACAAGAAAAAATGACTCAGCGGGAAAAAATTTTGCTTAAACGATAAAGTCATTGCACAAACAAACACCTATTGGTTGTTGGCGTCGGAGAAATCGTATTTTTTAGATCGGACATAAAAGATACAAAAACGTTGGATTAGGTGTATAGACTTCAAATGAGACTATGTTGTGTAAAAGTGTTCTCTCCTTGCAAAGGCTATGTATTTATCGTAGAGTAGTTGATGTGCAACTTGCAATTGCGACGAAAAGCCAAAAACATTCCGTAGAAATACTATTTGTATAATTATTCTCCAAATATATTTGCAGTAAAATTACTGTTGAATAAGCCAGTATTATATTAATAAGCCAAAAGAATTTGAAATGCTTTTTAAAACTGGTAATACATAAATTTAGAAAAAACTGGCTTTATTAATCAAGTTCTTTTTCATTGCATAATGCCCTTGTAATTATTAATGAGTTCTCTTAAGTATCATAGTATAATGAGATTGTAGGATCTATTCTTATATCGCCAGAATTTTACGCTGTACACGACTTTTACAAATAACTGAACGGCCATCAAACACTTCGCTCCTATTTCATTGTATCTGACAATCTCACACAGTTATTTCAACGACTGTTAACGTAGTAACTCGAGAACTTTTCATCTTACCCATACGGTTACTGTTTTATGAATTCGAAATTTGAGAGTGAGTGAAAGATGAGGATTAGATGAGATGCTAAAATGTTGCTTGAATAAGTTGTGGGATATTTTATCAATAAATATATTTTTCCTCTCATTGTCAGTGTAGCTTAAATCAAATCGATGTTTCATTCTAACTTATTAATAGAGTAAATAATGTTACAATTGTAAGACTAAATACATACATTAAAACGAGACATATGTATATAACTCATTACTATACTTAGTGATAAATTAGTTACATAAAATAGCACTTACCTAACACCTTATCTCCATCGAACAAATTATCTAATTGGAAGTAACTTCTTTGGGTGGTGTAATCAAGTTTAGAGCCTGTCAACTGTATATGCTCGTCACTACCCCGTTTCTCAATGGTAAAATCGGTATTGTAGGTGTATTCGCCACCAACTGGAGAAAAATTTAGATAATTACTTAGATTTAACTACGGCAGCATAAGATCGAAAGTTATAATTAAAAATGTAACATATACCAAAGGTGATATTAGCCGGTCCACTTCCTCTAATCGGCAACACCAAGATCTGGCCATTGACTTCATATTTGGATTGCAGATTTAAGCGAGGGAATCTAACTTTTAGTTGTATGTGTTGTTTGTTCAAATCAATACTGGAAAAATAAAATACGTTAAAATATTAAGTTGAAGAGTGTTTTAAGTATAATGTTCGAAATTTTCACACTTTGGATAAATAGGTAAAAAGAAATATCTGCCAATGAGATGAGATTGAGATGTAGTTTTAATTAATCTAGTGAAAGTGTTAATAAGATCATCACATTGCAACAGTCAACAAATTGACGGCATGATTTTTTCATTTGTTTGGAGGTCGGGGGATCATGTGGGTAGGGTAGTGATTTCTCGGTTCCCCGGTGGTGGGTAGCGCAGTTGTGGTCGCCACGATCGGGATAGGTGTCGGAGTGGAGGAAGAATTAAAAAAAAAGCCGAAGAAAAAACTAAACAAACACCAAAGTATCGGCATACTCCGCACCATATAAAACATTTAATGAAATCGAAGCAATAATTTAGGAAAACCAGGAATTTTCATCAGCTGCAATAATAATATGAATAATTACAAAAGAAATAATAATAATATTTAATCGCGCTACTGTCCCGCAATTGTGCTTACACAAGTCATCATAAACGAAAACAAAGCTCTAGCAAGAAGACAGGTATTTAAATGATGACATCGGGTGTTCAATAATTTACTCTATCTCTGCTTTTTGCTGGATCTTATATAACCGATGCACTCAAAAATGTACCGATATGGACTAGTGAGAAGTTCCAACGGCGTAAATAAGTCTTAGTAGTACTTACTCTTATACATCTACGTTGTAGAGCAAATATTCCAGTAGTGTGAAAGTACTCCAGTTCAGACATATGACATACTTTGAAACAGACCACAGTATACAAGGTTTAGAGAATTCACTGTTAATTTAGAATTTGAAGATTGTATTGACGAAGTTTTCTTGCATTGAGCATCAACATAACTGTTACTAATTAGAAAGGTCGTAAAGAAAATAATTATGTTTAGGTCTCTTCTGTTTCTTTTTTGATCGAAGCTAAGCTTGCTTGGAGAAATTATTCTTCCTGAGATCAATTATTCGCTTTTGTATCATCTGCAAAACGGACCAAATTGGCATCGAGGTGGAATGTTCTAAACTCATTAATACAAATTAAGAATCTACAGGGACCAAAGGCAGATCGTTGAGGCGCCCCATACTTACGGTACGAAGAAGCATTATTGAATTTTTCAAACTGCAACCTGTCACCTGTCACAAATTATTTTGAGCTAACTTTCTTGTTAGAATAGAAACGTTAACCCAATCAAATATCTTCGAAGTTATTCAAGATTAAATTTGACAAATTATTTATTGATGATGAGAGTGCTTGAAAGCTTGTTTCTAATTCTATAATGACAATTAGTAAACAAAGTTTGTCGTTAAAGTAATTGGTTATTTGGAATTTTAAAGCTTTTACAAACATCTTTGAATACACTGGCGTAATAGATACGGATAGTTATTAGTAGCGTCAAGATCACCTTTCTTGAAAATAATAATAATAGGCTTCATAGGTTTATTAAATCAGTTTCAATAATTTTTGAGCTTAAGTTATAAAAGTCTTGACTTCAAGAGCTTTGAAAACTATCAGTAATCCAATAAAAATACTTTGCTTTAGATGCCACAGGCTTAAACAGATACTCGTTGATATCGGTAATTGTGAAGATAAATCGTTTAAGATATTTTTAGCAATATTTACAAAGTAATCATTAAATGCGTTGATTCTGAGAAAGTTACATTTCCAGAGTTCTTTCTATTGTCATTAATACCAGTGATGAAGTTTTATAAATTCATATATTTTGAGTAATCAATGTTATCATCAAAATTTTAAATTTCACAGCGTATTTAAGATAGGATTTATATTAAATACTGCGAAGATTTTTTTTCAACAAATCTCTAATTTTGTTATATCTTAGCCTTGAAGGATTCTATTGGTCGTTTATAATATAAAGCTGCTCTTTTCCTTTCTGTTCCAATAATCAACACATTTTTTGTGCAGTTGAAATAATGAACAAATATTTAGTAGGTATCAAAGTCTCTTCAAATATTAAGAAAAGATCTGCTCAAAATTGAAAACTATTGTTATTCTTGCGTTAGCGGTAAATCTTGTTTAGAGGTCTTCGACCTACTAAACACAAAAAATATATACCTCATACATAACTATAATGGAGTCAAATTTATCTAACCATTTACCTTAGCAATAATAACAGCAAAATATTGATAAATAGATTTAGATTGAGAGTCAATAACCCAATATTTACAAAAAAAAATAAAACTTACTCGAGTTTATCGATAGTGTGATCCTCAAATCCAAAGATAGATACATCCGATAGTTTAATCTTCAGATTGTCACCAGCATCAATTTTCACTTCCGGCAGCCTGAGAGGGTTCAATTTTGGTATTTTCAGCGATTTATCACCTTCAAACATACACAAAATACGATAATGATATTGACGACATTGTTTGTGCAAGGTTCACTTGCAAACTTCGCGAAATTGGATGCTTTACCTTGATTTTTCGTAAGTGCGCTGCCAATGGTAGTAACAACAATGATTTTGCCATAATGTAATAGCAGTTTTGTTTCGAGTGTTTTACAGTAATTAGCATTAGAAGGTTGGGTAAAGTTTTTATCACTTGTTTCTTAATTGTACGACAGGTTTGAGGTCTCTTCTCTTTGTTTGCAATGGTCCTCATAAAAAGTGTTTTGGTATCTTTTAAATAAGGTCATGTTATTATATTTAGGCATGAGTAAAAGTGTTTAATGGAGTGTTAAATGACTACTTGAATTTTGCCTCCTAATTCAAAATAGTTGTTACAAGTTCCGCAATTAATTTCATACTTGATTCTAAACCTTCACAATAAGGAATAGCAAAGGGTCCACGTTATTTTATGTACATTTCTAGTTTAAAGCCCACCGAATTCTAATCTTTATGATGTTACTGACAGTTTGATTCATTTTGGGAAATCGAATGTAATTTCTCAAATTAACCAAAAAGAGTTATTCTAGAACGTTTAATACGTTCTCTGTACTTCATATTTTTTTTTCAATACTATGAATATTTAGGAAATTTTCATATTTTTCACACTGATGAAGAGTCGAAACTCGCTTGAGAAATTTTGTGTATTGATTATGTGTAACTCAAGAAAATTCTTGAATTGCAGTAATGTAAAGAATTACGCGTAAATATAGTAATAATATTGATCCTGACCTTTGTAAACATCACTAATTAATTTCTAAATGGTAAGTACGAGGGCGGATCAATAAATACCTGTGCTTGAAGATAACTATCTTTCAAACAACGCCGCATTACAGGCATATTCATAGGTTAGTTTTGATTTGACAGCCATTTGTATAACACATTACTACAGTAAATTATTGGACCAATTCGACGAAAAATTAAAGGAGAAACGGTCATATTTATTATAGAAAAAAGTGTTTTAGCACGATAATGCACCAGCATTCACATCTGAAGTTGTAGAGGTCAAATCGCATGAATTGCTTTATGAATTACCGCCCCATCCACCTTATTTGTTTGGTTTGGCTTCCTGGGACTTTTCTTATTTCCCAATATGAAATGGTGGCTCGCAGGGAAAAAATCAGCTCAAATGAAGAGGTCATTACGGAGACAGAAGCTTATTTTAAGGAGCTTGAGAAAAACATTTTTTGAACGTTGTTTGAAGGGGTTTAAGAAGTAACAGGGACGTATCTTCCCAAAAGAAGATTATTACAACATTTTTCTTTCAAGTTTTTATTTATTGATCCACAATCATATGTAGCAGATCCTACTTATAGAATATCAATATATTGCAATGCAATTACTATTAAAATTAAAGCAAAAGGAAACAAAATGTGAAGGACAAAAGTTGTATATGCATTTATTTATTTATCTAAAAAATAATTATATGGGCTTTTACAAAATTTAATCTTTTATAATTGCCAAAAATAAACCCGCTTAATTGCAAAATTTTATATTTATACTATTAAATAATTTTAAAATTTTTAATGAATTGGTCAAAATTAATCATTGCTCTACCTTCTGCTCACAGTGGTCTTTTTAGAGCAAATATAGTGAAGGAAACCTTTTTCGAACTACTGTGTCGAGGATATTGGAAAATCTACTTCAAATTGATATGTTATTTGTAATGAATAATTTTTCAAATTTTGGAGTTCTAAATCAGTTGAGCTGTTGAAGAAATTTACAATTATAGTTAAACCTTTGTTAACGGACATCTCTCAACAGCGAATACCTCTCTTTAAAGGACATAGTCTAGTTTCCTAAACTAAAGTACATAACAAACATCTATAGACAAAAAAGCCTCTCCAGCGATGCGGGCATAGAAATCAACAAATTTATCCCATATCCCAAAACTTATTTCTGCATAATGAATTTAAATTTGAATTTTCAAACTGAGAAGAAGAAAGGAATACAGCCATAAAAATTCGTAAATGTCATCAAATTGCTAAAAAGAAATTTCAAAATAAAAGCAAACAACTCCTGACCAATATATCATATAAAGGATGTAAGGAGCAACAAACTAAATTTAGATTTAATAAATTAATAAATCTACTTCAGTGTGTATTCATTTTATTAAACACAAAATTTTCCGTGAATTATATTCAATCTTTTGCTCTAGTTTATCCTCTCTACACCGGACACCTTCATACAGTGATACACCTTCATACAGCGTATTGTATTCTCTATCCTTTTCAGTTAAAAATTTTCAATTCGCTTGTTTTTATTTAAATCCAAAGCAATATAATTCAGTTAGGCGATGATAAAATTTTAATTTTTGTATTCGTTGTTGTCTGGACAAGGCAATAATTTATAAGAGAGAGATGAAGAAATAAGCTAGGGAAATTTTGAGGGACGAGCCATCAACACTACTTCACCTCGCAAACTTGTAACTATATACAACAAAAACATAATAATATTGAAATCAAATAACAACGTCTACTTACCGTTTAATAACACTGGTAATACTTTTCTAGCTTCCTTGGTGGCGCAATCTGATAGGGTGGCTGGATCCCTTTTGCATGCCGTTATGTAGGAAGCTATAAATCGAAAAAAAAAAAAATCACTTCGTATCTAAATGCTATATTTCTAAATAACTTCAGCAAAGATATTTTGGAATAAAAAACCGGTATTACAATACTCATTATATTCGATAACAGAAAATCACCGTGTTATTTACATTGACGACCATTATAAACTAATTATTTACTAGCTTCTATCGCGAAACGAATGAGAAAGAATTTTTTTTCAAAATGCTGTAGAATTTGCGACAACGCTAAACGTTTGAATAAATATCGCTATTGTAATATACGATTATTCCGCATTTGAACTCACGCAATTTTGCTGCACCGGCAAGCGTTGCCAATGTGACGGCGATGCACAACAGGAGCGTTAATTTCTGGAACATGTTGATAATTAACAACTTTTCGACAAACTGTTTTCCTGAACGTGCTTGGGTTTTGCTTATATACGATTTCCGTGACTTTAACCTTGCCGTTTTATTTGAGTTGAAGTGTTATTGAATCGGACGAAACAAAGTATAGTTACCATAACATTGTACTAAAGCGTGAGTTATGTCTGCGTCCAGGATACGTCAAAAATAAGGAAGATACAACGCGAAATAGATGCTATCTATTTTTATTTTGGAAAGTATCTGAAACAAAGTATAATCTACTGTCAATGTAGTCTCAGCAGGATTTGGCAAATTCTCAGAAAAACCTTGAAAATGTATAGATGTATATGCATATAAAATGCAAAGCTTTTGCTTTCGATATTAAATTAGATATAAATTCACTCTTTATGTCTTCAGAGTAGAAACTTAAATGAATTACCATTAATTGGATAACATTTTATATTGAACTAATTTTCAATCAAATATCCACAATTGTAGGATAGGGTACAGTAGCATTTTTTACAAATTACCTAGAGTATAGATCCTTCAATGTATTGCAAAAATTAAATCAAAATCGGTTGTATTTACAAAAAAAATGACCGCCAAAACATCTGGCGTGTCAAGAGACATTCATCCAAGGGAAAAAAGTCGAAAGTCACTTTTGGATGTCTTTTTAGCCAATCGAAACGCGGCGTACTAGTTTCTGTTTTTTGTTGGAATAAGACTTTTTTTTTACTTTTGAAGGACAGGTCAAGAGACAGGTGTTGGAGAAAATGCCACTTAAAAATGCAGACATAAACAACAAAACGATAAAGCTGGTCAATTGAAATTGGTTGGCGACTTAACGGTGGATGGATGGATGGATAAACTTCTAAACATAAGGGCCCCATGGAATTGCTTGCGGTGTCTGACAGACATTTACTTAATGATTTTAAAATTATGTATAGATACGTCACTCACCATCTGGTCTTTTTCCCTTGCAGGTTCAATCGCAACTTTGTATTGAAACGAATTAGAGTTCAATAAATTTAAATACAGTTGTTTCCAAAAAAAATTACGACAAAGATCTAACAGTAAATTAATGAAACGTTAATATATGCTGGTTAATAATGGCTACTGCGCACCTGCTTCTGCGCGAGTGATAGTGTGAGATATATATACTTGCGAAAAAACCATGAGTTTTGCATCTGATGTAATTTGTCAAACGTGTTTTTTGGGTTTTTTGTATTTGCTTATAACCTACGAGTTTGGCAAGAAACCCCCCTTATTAGGGCTACCTTGAAGACGTCAGAAGATTGTCTGCCGAAGCGTCGGATTCTAAAAATCCAACAAACGGAGGAAATAGACCCAACATCAACTCAAATATTAATAATCCTTCGTTAACAATATCACGTAATGAGTCATGGTAGCAATTAGCAAACGTCCAAATGTGATCGTTTTGCTAAGATGATTTTAATCTTTTTTCGCACATTATTTAAATCGTTATTTACATATATTGTTATTCATACCATTTAAAAGACTATTTTGAATGTACCGTATCGCCACATAAATATGGAGAATATGGGTGGAAGCATATATTAAAAGAATATAAATTGCTATAAACAATTTTTACACAAAAAAAAACAACGAATAATTTATTCAACATTTCAACCTTTTGGGTAGTACTGTATACGAACGTAAATGTTTTTTTCCTTTATAAAGCAGTAAGTAATTTTCTCAATTGCAGTTAATGTATTTTAATAAACATTTGCATATATCAATGTTAAAAAAAGTGTACGCGAATTGAAGTTTGCACCTATAAAAAATGAAAAAAAAAAAAAAAAAAAACAGTGATGTTGCACGTCATAAAATAAGGGATATATTTCAATTTGTTATATAACTTCAGCAAATTACGTCATCAACAAAAATCAATAGAAACTGGATGTCTTGAATAATAGGATTTCTTAGCGTCCAACACTGATCGTATTCTAAACAACAAAACAAACAAAAACCCGAAACCCAAAACTCCGTATATGACATTTGCAATCGTTTTGATATCGTACCAGGTGTCCCAGAAGTCTTTGTCCATAATACATTAATTAGGAAAATTAAAAATTAGAAACAACAAAAAACATTTATGCATCGAAATACAATCTATTATTTTATATAACATGCGTCCATTTTTCGGCCAATATTCCAATTTGATGGCGATACCACTTTGCTTTTCTACTTCTTCAAAACTGTTAAAGTTGCGACCGTGCAAGAAATGGTGTCATCGAACGAAACAACCTATATTCGATGGAGCAACGTCCGAGCGAATGAGGCAAAACTTCAACTCTTTCCATGTTTTGAAATATTTCTTGCGTCAAACGGCAGCTATGATCTGGAACATTATCTTGGCACATCAAAATTCTATTTCTGTTGATTAGTGCAGGGTAACAAGTGCGTAGTATTCTATTTAGTTGCTCGCAATACAGGCTTGCATCTTATAAACCAATTCAAAGTACAAAATTCATTCAAAATCCTACCAAACCCACGGCATGATTTTTTTATCTGAGTCGGTCTTGACGAATGCAACCCACATTTTTGTTTTATCTGGATTATGTAAAAAAATCCACTTCCTATTATTTTCGACGATTTTCCGCCAAAATCAATCATTTTTAGGATCTTAAAGCAGTTCTTGATAAACGTTAATTCTGCGTTGAGCTTATACATCAGTAAAATCATGCGCACTCATTCGAGAATTTTTTTGGTCGAAACCCAATTTCTTCAAGTGTCAACTAATTATGGATTTTGAAGCGCCAACTCTTGCGGGTAATTCACGAACACTTGATTGGGGATTATCCTGAACTGTTTCTCATCTTCGTCCACTTGAAACAGTCTACCTGAACATCTTTCATCGGTCGGACTGCTGTGACCTGGACGAAATTTTCCAAACCAAATTTCTCCCGCATTTCTATAAACTGTACCTTCTCCTTCAATTTCATCAATGGGCTTAACTGCCGCTTTCGCAGCGAGACATTTTTTTCTAGTAACGGCGCAATAGAGATCTAATTCTTATTTTCTCTTCCACTACAATTTGCAACTATCCATGTACAAGAGCAAGCAAATTTGTTTAACCAACACGTCAAATGATGACAAACTTGCTATGTATTTGTTACCTTAGGCGATGAGAAATAATTAAAAGAGTTAATTCATGCAAAGGTAGAAAAACGTTAGTGGCCTGTATGCACAAAGACTTACGCGACTAGTACTAATGCAACTTATTTCTAGCGGATTAGTATTGGCTATGTTTTGATTTCTTTGAGGAATTTCTGCAACTTGAACAGCACTAATCGTCGGTCTTCCTAGTCTCAGGAGACTAATTACAGTCCCGGTTTTTTGAAATCTGTTAATTTACGGTACATCGTTATTTTATAGGGGCCTTCTCTCAACCCTATTCTCTTACGGAGGTTGTTACTAAGTAGGAGACGTATATAAGTTCTTGTGCAATAATGGGATTTTAATACACACATTTGTGTCGAACAAATTCTTCGTCATGGCAGCTACTGCCACAAGTGTCAAAACAAAAATAAAACGTAACTTAAGTTCAATCGAGTTACTTAACTTAAAAAAAAAGTATTTGCAAACAAGAATAAGTTTAGTACAATGTTATGAATGTGATTGAAATTACATTGTTGATTTACGAAGAATTTGATATAAATAATGGTATCTATGTATTATAATCTGAGTTAACATGTAGTTTTAAGTTAGTAGAAGTAATAGACAAAAAATATGAAGGAATCTATTTCGAAGAGTACCGTAAACATAAAGTTAGTTGTAAATACAACTGTTTTCTAATAAAGCAGTGGAAAATCGCAGATCATATCTTTCGCACGCGGTATACACGGATTTTGTGTCTTAATTTGAAGCGGCCGTCTGTCGTAAACAGTAAAAAAATCAAATTGCATATAATAATTGCCATATATTAAAAAATTATTTGCTATAAATCTAATTACGATACGGTATTTATCGATGTTTCTAGTTTTGATTATAACAAAATGGTCATAAAATTGCATTAAGTAATTATTACGGATGATTTTTATATCAATAACACAGTTGTGCGAGAGTTAGTTACAGAAGAGGCAGGCCCGTAGATTTTTCGATGGTGAAAATAAATTCTGCCACGCGAGGCTTTGGAGTAACTGTAGTAAACTGTAGTGAAAAATTTTGACTAAATTTATGAATTTCTTGTGAAAGAACACATATTGTTTTACATTTCCGAGAATGGCATCCGTATAGTGATAGGTTTCAACTTTAAAATCCATTTTGATTGCGGCCGTATGATTTTTTTCTTATCTGAGATATGCGAGTTTAAATTTGTATTATCATATATTTGATTAATTAATACTATAGTTACAATGTATTGAATCAAAAGAACGCTATGAATATTATTAGTGCACTGAAGCAAACATTTCTCAATCATGGAATTCCACCAGAAATTATGTCCGACTTTTCACAGCACTGAATTTAGAATTTTCACAAATTGCTGCCAAATTAATCATTCCACATCCAGTCCAAACTATTCAAAATCAAATTGGATGACAGAGAGAACAATACATACGGTGAAGGGTCTGATAAATAAAGCCATTGCAGATGGAAAAAATCCGGCTTTAGCTTTAAAGGGAAGAAATTCTAGAGTAATAACGCGAGAAAAACGGAAAAAGAATCATGCTTCGACAAGATACAAGACCATAGACACTAGCTACAGTTATTGAGAAGGAAAAAACAACCTGCGTCTTATAAAGTATAAGCAGATACTGGGGGACATTTATTTAGAACCTATAAACGATCAGATAGCTAAGCACCAGGTGAGGCCAACCATACACGGGTCGACCCAATCGTCACCGACGAGGACTCCTGATCTAAGGCTGCATTTTTGTGTGTAAGTGGAGTATTTTCTTGTTGTGCTTAACATTATAATTGCAGCTGCAAGTGGTAAGGAGACATGCTGCTGGACTTGGCAGCTTGAAGCTGCTGGCAGGGGTAACTTGAAGCCGCTCATGTATTTCAGTCCGAATGAAGATGGTGGAATGGTACTAAGGAAATTCCAAATTTTCATAATCGAGCGACGCAAGTGTAATTATATTAACGTTCGTCGATATTTATTCCGCGTTGACTTTATTTTATATGCACTCACCACAACAATTATTGCACCACCCATACAGGCGGTGAGCCACGCTATTTACCGCTATAATGTTTATTGTTATGATAAAAAGGTGTAAGATAATACGAAAGAATAAATAAACAAAAGCACTGCGTTTGGAGATATTCTTTAACGGATTCTGATACACGCTATCGAAAGGTGTACCATACATGCTCAATTGGATGTAAATCCGGCCGTCGAGCTGCCAACTCCATAACAGGTGTCTCGGTTTTTCTAAGGTATTTTTGAACTATTCGGGTTATATGAGGTCGAGCATTATTATCCATACACACAAAATCTGGACCAATAAATGAGCCGTACGGATCTAAAATGCGAGTGGTGAAACATACAGCCGTCAGGCAAAGTCACTCGGTACGACCTTCCATAGAGATAGCACCCAAACCATTACCGAAAAAAAGGATATTGTTCCCCAGATCTTGTATGTACTGACCTCGTTTGTTATTTGAATAAAGACAGTTTTTAGCAAACGCTAAACGAGCTACACGATGTTATCTGGTGAGTAGTGGTATTCTTGTGGGAACCTGATCCCGAATATTATCTTCACGAAAGCAGTTTCTTACCGTTTGCAGCGAAATTACCACATCTCTGACAGCCAACATCTTCTTTTGTAGCAATCGATCAATGTAGTAGTACGAAGTGCTGTTGGGTGTAAAAAGCGATCATCTTGGGCCGATGTCATTCTCAGTTCTTGTGCCATCTTAATAATGGTAGAATGGTTAACACCAAGCACTCTCGCTACATAACGCTGGTTATGACCACCATGAAGCAAAGCTAGTGCTCGGACAGCTCCTGCATGGATTAAATGATAGAGGAACATTCAGCATGTCTATCTAATCTAATTGCATAAATGACAAAATGCAATTACAAATAAACTGGAAAAATGAGTATATGCAGTTTTTACATATGTTAAAAGAAAAGCAGCCAACAAAATGTTATTGGTATTGGTGCTTGCATAGAGAGGCTCTGCACCTACCTCACCTGAAAAGCCACCACTAGGCTCCCCAAATGGACGGTTTTATAGTTAGGGGGAATTATTCTTTTTTGTATCATTTGTGCAACTTTCGATTTATCTCTTATTTCGTTTTTAAAGAATTGCATTTTCTTATTGTAGTTGACAAATTTATAGTTGATACTCAGCGGTTAGTGCACAAATTTCACTATTCCTGTTTATTTTAACATTAACCAATATGAACTTTATGTATGGTCGTGCTAATAGGAATGCCAAAGAAGGGCAATCCAGCTCCCAATCACCAGATTCTAGGATTGCGTGATACCCGTTCAGTTGACCAAGTTCGATGTTCACTTATGAAGTAGAAGAGGCAATTTTCGTACAGATAGAGCAGAATTCAGAGACGGGTTTGCGGAAAATATCAGCTGTCGTAGGGATTAGCGCTCTTTTTGCTTGGGGAATTCTTCACGATCTATAGTTTTACCACTACCATATACAACAAGCAAGCCGTAAATTAACTTGATCATCAAGTATGTTTGATTCTCTGCCCTCAGAGTCTATGCAATAATGCGGAGGATACAATACGCATGTGTAGGCTGACAAAAATCTCCATGCTATTATGGAATCCAGTTATCAGGTAAATTTTTTATTGAGCGTTTGGATGGCTATTTTGGGCGACACTTTCATTTTCGATTGAGATCTTTTCATGGCCTATACACTCTCTTGATATTGGGGATCTGTGAAAACTTTAGCGTACGCTACGCTTGGAAATGATGTTAAGGAGATGCAATGACGAGTAGATCAAGGATGCAACTGAATCCAGACCGACATGGGGATTTTTGAAAGAGTCCGGAGGTCCTTGCGGCAGAGATGCGGCTATTGTGAAATTGGGGAAGTTTACTTCGAAAATCTCATTTCAATTTTTTCCTCTGTTGTGGATTATAAATTACATTGTTTGTACATAACAAAAATATTTCGTATCTCTGAAACTATTTTTACAATATTTTGGGCCCTACAAGTTCCATCTAAGTTTGTGTTCCTTTTTCTAACACTTCGTAAATAAAATTAAATGAAGAACATACCAATGATCCGTAATCATCATTAAATACCAGAGAAATATGTTCAGAATCTAGCATAGGTAGTAAAAATTCCTTAAAAATTACTAAAATGATCTAAGGAATCCCAAAAAAACGACGTAAAGCATTCTAAATAAGGAATATAATAAAACAAACGAGATTTGAAAGATTTTCCTGTTGCGATTCATATAATTTTTTTTAAACTCGTAAATTTGATGGCTTTATAACCATGGAAGAAAAACATTATAATTTCGCCTTCATTTTCTTTCAATTGTCAATGTCAAGGTGATATTTTCATAATTGCTCACGTAGGTATCAAAGTCGACAACTTAATATGCTAAGTAGTAATCCGAAAACCTTCTTAACTTGTAGGAAAAAAAAATGTTACCTGGTGAATAATACTCGTTCCAAATCGTACATAACCATTGCTCAAACTAGTAGCTCGTTTAACTACTTTATATAGATGTATCTGTGCGGTTTTAATAATCAAAAAACTATTAAAGCTACTGTGACAAGTTGTTTGTATGAAAAATCTGTTTTTATTAACTTGCATCAATTAAGTATTATGTTTATGTATTTATATAAGCGTACACACGGATACATGTATGCACTGCCTTCAAAGATACGCGTTTACGTATTGTCTATTTACGCCTCTGGAAAGGTAGGTTGTTCGCAAGAGAAAATCGTCATTGTCTTGCTGACATTTGCTGGCCGTTAAAATGTAATTAATTGCCTATTTTGAGGCTGCAGCATTGTACGGATTGTGTTCGTTAAAATCTACCTGTTTTGCTTGTTCCTTTCTAAAAGAATAGTTGTAGTTCTTCAAGTGTTTCTTATTTTTTTCCCTACTATTTTGTCTGCAGCTGTATCAGTTCTTTTATTACTTACTTTAGTTATGAATAATATTGTAATAATAATAACTTACAGGGAACAATCCCGAACCCGGAAATTCAAAAAATTAGGAAACTCGCTATACATATTATTAATGTAATTCGTTTGGTGACGATAACGTTCGAGGTTGCCAATAATAATAATAATGGAATATCTACGAATACCAACGAAATCGAATTGCTCGACGTAATAAAAAATATCCTACTTGATGCTCAATGAGAAACATTGTTTTCACTGGAAATCCTAAAATTGTTGCAATGGTACAGACGACGTATTTGATCACGTTTAGTATAAAAGCGGGTATGTTACTGAATGAATTTGAAAATTCGCTAACTTTTGCTTTCACATACCAAGATTTTGTGCATAGTCATTGTTCCGCATGTGGTAGCCATGCCATCATGGGATGTGCATGGTTTAACAAATTCCTGTGTTTTCATTTCTTTGGGGAGTTTCATCACCATGCAGAATAATTACAATTTTCTGCCTCTTACCGTGCGCAAAGCAGAATGGAAAATTTCAAATTTTCAAAAATTAATTTCAAATTCCTAGTAGAAACTTATATGTGATCTACATATTCCCAATGTTTTATAATTTTTTTTGAATTTCCTGGTTCGGCATTATCCCTTCTTAGTAATAGTAAAAAGAAATATATATTTGAATAAAAAATAACGTTCATAATTCTATTATCAGAATGATGATTGGGCCTTATTTTTTCAAATTTTGAGTATAGTGCTGAGAAGAATGGATTGCTTTTGACCTACGAGGACGCCCAGCGCCAAAAATCACCTTTCGTGTCCAGTATATTAAAGATCACATTAATTTTTCTATTAATCGAGCTTAAGGAAGTTATAATTTTCGTAAAGCCAACTTTCTCAGCCCGTATATGGGGAAGTTAACGATGTATTCATTCACTGAACTTTACTGACTTTTCCGTTGTACACGTTAACACATTGTCTAAGACCGACATCCTCTTTGCTATCACGTCACTGAAAAATACGCTTACATCAGAACCCGATCAAGCGCCAAGCTTTATACTGAAAGATTATTCATCGATATTTTTAATAGTGTTGAGCATCTTTAATTATATTCTAAGTTACTCTATAAAGATAAAATTTTACACCGTTTTAACCCTTTTCCGGTATTCCCTACGTTGTCGGCCTCCGTTTTGAAGTAAAATTTTGTTTTTCTAAACGGATGAAATGCGGAGATAACTACATATTTTGCGTTCGTATTGGTAGATTTTATTTTCGCAACGGAAACATTATAACTACGTTTTGAAATGAATTTATTCTGTTTTAGACTGTAAAACCACTGCTATTGAAAGTACTTGACGCGGCAACAGAGTTAATTCCATCCGTACCTAATATGATTCTCTCCATAAAAATGCATATAAACATCGTAGCAGCTAAATTACCTCCGTTACGTATACATATTAACGTTAGTTTGGAGTGCGGCGGAGGAGGAAGCTTGTACTAGGAAAAAATTCTACTAGGATTTCAGATGGGGATTCGGAGGGATAAAAATCATTCCATTAAAGGGAGGTTTTACCCCGTTTGTAGAGTAACTTCTTCCGAGACTGATGGAACTGCCACCACTAAGGAAGTGGTTGAACACCCCAATGGAGCTATATTGTACCCGTTTCAAGTGTAACATTCTCTTCTCTGCACATCAAGAATGTTACTTATTTACTTAGAGACTCGATAAATAAAAGTAACATTCGCAGTCATGAGTAGTCAGCCGTTTTCGACAAATGTAACCCTTTTTTGGTTCAAAATCCATCCAAAACTGAGGCTCCCTCCATCAATTTTTTCCCTGTGCTGGTGATGACCGTGACTCACGTGAGCGGTCCGCAAATCAAGATGGGTCTGAGAGAGGTTTTGCTGATGACGTTGAAAAAGGCAAGGAAAACGACTTTTTTATCTTTGGATATCACTAAACGTTGACAGACTAGTATTACCAAATCTATCGTTCTGTAGCCACTTTTGACATTGGTCAAAACATTCACGTTTTTGTTATTTTTTTTTCAAATCGTCTATTTAATTTTATGTAAACAGTTTAATAAATTATAATCCTAAAACGAATAATAAAAGAAAATAGAAAATGCACTGTCATTGTGTAAACATCTTATTAAGCTATCCATAGCTAGACCGAACACTGTACGTATTGAAAATATCGAAAATACATTAAGCAAGTATTTCTTCTGAAAAATGGCAAATTTCATGAATTGTTTCATTAGACGTATCACTAAAAGAAATTAAAAAATCTCTTTGAAATTTTAGTCATGGACAAAGTTCTATTTTCTAAAAATCCATTAAAATTTAGAATATGCTCTTTTGATTTAGACAAACACGAGTATGACTCAGAACGATGATGTCGCATATCATTGATTTAGAATGTATGAACTCTATGAAAAAATATGTTTTTTCTGAAGTTATTAAGTAAGTACTTACCGTGAAATGATTTTATATACATTATTAATTTAAACGTTCGAGAGATAAATACAGGGAATAAACCAGCTTGAGTATTTTTGCTTTTATTGGTATATAAGTTGAAGTGCAATTTTACTCCATGTATTATATT
Source organism: Oryctes borbonicus (assembly GCA_902654985.2). NCBI lineage: Eukaryota > Metazoa > Arthropoda > Insecta > Coleoptera > Scarabaeidae > Oryctes > Oryctes borbonicus. Next base: position 3,199,662 of record LR736862.1, read on the forward strand.
AAAAGCACATGTATCTACGGGTTATGTACAGCGTGCGGGTATTAAAGTATATTTGCAATAACTAAGGGAATTATATACATAGGTCAATTATAGAGATAGGCTAATCACTAAAGTTTGACACTTTCCGTGCGCGTCACAGGCGCCGGTATGGAAGTGGTCGCTCGGGTGTGTGATTCGTAATATATGCGCAAGCGATCTTATTGCAATGGTAGCGAAGTGCTGCATTCTAACTGGCCCCCAAACACATACTGGATGCGTTACTACTGCAAAAAGATCGCTTGGGCAGATATTACGAATCACACACCTGAACGACCACTTCCATTCCGACGCTAGTGAAGCGTACAGAAATTATCAACTTTAGTAATGACTGAAAGTTATAATTAGATCCAATAGGCGATCGTAATTAACGGAATCGTAATGCTGAAATCAAGAACAAACGAAATTAAGTAATCCACTCTGATTTTTGCGGCGAAAGGACAGTGACCTTTTAGCGTCACACTAATCGATGGTGCGTTTTAAATTACGTGAGTAAAATTTGAATTTCAGGGGTTCTCTCTTAAAATGGTGGAGCTGCAATTATAAAAAATATGTTTGGAAAAAGGCAGGAATTGCTGACAGATTATAAATAAATATGCGTACTGCACTGGTAAGCATTGAGGTGAATGTAATGTGCACAAGGATATTTATTTTTGTGTGTCCGAACGCCGCCCATCTTTAATTTGTTTAAATACTAGAAAAATTGCTATAAATTCTGCAATTAAATATATATCTAAATAAAATTACTATCTGACACCAATTTGTTACATCCATAGTTTCGTCACACAATAAATTAGAATTTTTAATCTGATTTGAAATTTTTATTCTGCAAATAGTAGGTGTATGGTTTGGCTTTAAATGCAATTAAACTGGGATTATAATATGTTCTCTAACATTACTAAATATAAAGGATATTCTATACGTTACTACAACTTTTTTCAGCTCTTTTTTCAGTTGTTTGTTCCAATTTTAGTTGAGTTCTTCCGGAGGAAGTCTACAGTTTACAAACTCAACCTAGTTGTTTGTCAATATATAGAAACCCGGAAAAATCTATGCTAAACGACAACTCTCCCTCTCATAGTTAAAATCATAGCAATCAGATTCGCGATTTCACTGCTGCCCAAATATTTAATTTCAATCTATTGTACGTTATAAATATAAGGTAAAAGGTACATAATTCATTTCACAATACTAAATAGAAAGCCGCTAGATAACAGACCCAGTACTTCGATCTCAACGTGGGATACGCTATAGCGGCGGTTTTTTATTGTTGCTGGCGACCATATTTCAGATACGGAATTTCACTGCATCAGTTTGGCATTAGAATTAGATGTGATTTATTATCAGTGAGTTTACACTTCAATACTTACGGGTCTAACTTCTTTGTCTTACTTGTACACTTGATGCATTGCATCACGTTTCAGGTTCTACAAACTTTATACGTCACAAGAATTCATCAACGATTTTTCGAAAAAACTTTCAAAATAGATTGCAATAAAATATTCATCAGGAAAGCTACCTGTAAAATGTTGTTACTAAGAAGTAAAGGAGCAATAAATTATACATTATATGTTTTGCAATTCGATCAATAATCTAATTAAAAAAATTTAGCTTAAAATAAAAATATATAAAAATTATTACCATCGCTTGATAACTATATATTCTAGCTTTTGTTATGACCAATTTAAATATTAGAGGTCTCGAAGAAAAACGAAGTTGATGCAAAAAATCGTTGACGTGTTAATTCTATTTTTGTTTACTAAAACAAAAAAATCTTGCTAAAAAACATTAATTATTAGACAATATTCCTTTCTCAAATACTGTCGTTTTCGTATCTAGATTACCTTGAGAGCTAATTAAAAGTAAAGTTAAAGACAACCTTAACCAGTGTCACTATTTACCTTTTTGTTGTTTTCAGTTTCGGCGGTTGCAGATCCAAAAAAGGCAAAGGTAAACAAAGGAGGGACGGAATATCAAGCAAGCAAGAAGGCACGCCCTTTAAACACTCCCTGAGTAGACATTCCGGGATAACTCGCTGTGTACGTTCAATGTCAGAGCATGTCCTCATTTTTATTAAGATGACTATTATGAAGGAGTTCTGTATTAAAGGTTCTTATGAAAGAAATTAAGTATTGAGAGGTCAAATTTGTGTGAGTAGTAAGGAACAAAATATGCAAGAGTTACTAAATTTGAACGTCTTACATAGGTACATACATATATGTATAACACATATTGTTCTATTGTGATCACGAGAGTGTAATAAAATGTAGCTGAAGAAAGACATTTTATAGATATCGGGATATATAATATAATAGACAAATAAAGATTTTTTTTTAATCAAATCCCAAATCCAATGAAATAGGAGGTGCTTGAAATGTTTAAAGCAGTTCTCTTCCGTGAAATTTGAATCATTCAGGTTAATTAAATAACATTTTTTTATAAAATTAATTAAAATCTTAAATTATTTCAAATAACATACAACAAATGATAATAATTTCTTCTCTGATACATAAAATTTTGCGCGTAATTATAATATAATTCTTTGAATGCACGGTATGGTTCGTTTATGTATTTCCCTTGAAACATGGCTCAATAACAGAGGATACTTGCATAGCACGGGCTTTTAAAATGGTTGATATTCCAGAAGATTTGTGTTTCTGCATTTTTTGTGTTGAGATGTCTTTCGTTAAAAATTGTTGATGCTTCTCACCAATAATAAAAGCAATTTCTATTTTATCTTCTTTGGTTAAATAATTGATTTTATTCAAATTTTAATTAAATACATTTTAAAATGACTAGGTAGTAGATATAAGTTGGAAACAATAATGTTAACAATAAATTTTGGTATGTGAGATTTGAGGACAAACAAACTAAAAATTCAAATTTTAAGGAAGTTAAAGAAAAAACATTTTTTTTTGGCCATTAGACTGTTCAAGTAGCTAAAGCTAACACGCGATAAAAAAATCTCATTAACGTCTTGCTTAATTTCAGAAAAATAGGGCTTCTTAGATTCTTTAGATAACTAAACAGCGCTTGGTACAAGGGTAATATGGAAAGCTTGAAGCCTCATCATGAAAATGACGTTACTGGTCAAAAATAATTTGGTAATATAACTGTGCATGCGCTAAATAATACTTTTGAAAATTTCAGCAATGTTAGATGTTGTTGTTTAATAGTCGTTTGTGTTAGTTGATGTTAGTGTTTCTGTGAAAATGGAAAAAATCAATTCTGCAAAATCGTTTGCCACAGTGAAATGTTGAGCAGTTGAATTTAAATGTGGTCGTATCAGTTTGACTGATGTTGAACACTCGCGACTGCCAAAAACTGCAACCACTTTACCAAATTATGCTAGGTGACCGTCGAATTAACGTTAGAGAGATAGCAAAGACTATTCTTGAGAGAATGTGTTTGTCCCATATTAACTGATGGTTGGGGTATGGAAAACCTAACGACGCGTTAGGTGTCGAGCTTATTCACAAATACGTATTTGAATGAATTAAAGCCCTGTTGAGACATAACTTAGATACACGAGTATACTCCTGAAGCCCTGAACAGCGAAAGGTGAATCGGCTCCGAACAACACGAAGACTGTTCCATCGGACGGGAAAGCGATGGTGACTATTTTTTGGGATATTTACGGCGTTGTGTTAATCGACGATGTTGAAAAAGGAAAAATAATAACAGGGGCATCGCTTCATTACTTGACAAGTTGAAGTAGAAATTGTGAGAAAAAACAGTTTTATTTCACCATCTCACGCTTTAGCGAACGCCGTGGCAACACACCCTATTTACCAGATCTGGGTTCCAATAACTTTTTTAATGTTTCCTAAGCTGAAAATTTTTCGGCGGCCAGACGTTCGTAAATGTCTATTCTAGAACAAGATGCCAACTACTATTTGGACGGGCTAAAAAGCAGCATACTTGGAAAAAGTATATAGAGATATAAAGGGACTATGTTGAGAAATAAAACCGAATTTGATCAAAAGTATTTGTATCTGTGGTAGTCTGCAAACTACCCTTGTACATGTGGTAGGAGCTGAATAGATTTTCAAACAAGAACAAATTACTGGCGCATTTTTTTAATTGAAAATAAAGAATATTTCTATGTATTGGATGCCGACTTTACGACGGTCATTGCACAATTAAGAAGTACATTTTTCTTCGAAATTTTGCTTTTTTACCTAATTATGGACATCGTTACAAATACAGAAATTACTTATGCGTATGGCTTTTGTAATTTATGTAGTTGAAAAAAAAAGATTGCATCATTTGATACAGACACTAGTACAATGCGTCTTTTAATTTTGTAAATTAAATAAAATATACCCATAAAAGAGGATTTCTAAAAAATGCTTCCATTGATGCAATCAGTAAAAACTTTGGGTGTTGAACTGGATAGTGATCTGAGATGTAAGAAACGTGTCACCTCATTGCTTCGGCTGGCTCATGCAAAGCTTAAGGTTAAGCTACGGTAGCAGAACGCTGAACTGAAAAGAATTCTGCGTGATGCCTTGATACTTTCTCATTTTAATTGTTATGACACTGTGTATGGCCCCGAATCATCGAACAGCTTTGTCTTTTAGGGCCTATTGTTATGATTTATAACGCTTTAGCCAAAAAATTCAAGCGCCTGCCTGTTCGAATGTTTAAAACCAAAGTAAAGACTTATTACTATAGAAGCCAGTGACTGTATCTGCTTTTGAGTTGCCTTCTTCAGTTATATTTTCTCTTGTTTCTTAGTTAGTAGTAATAATCTAAACTAGTTTCTATGAGCGCAAACCTCTCCCCCTATACTTATACCAACTATCCATTGCTAGTACTACTTTTTTTTTTACTAGTTATTTTCGCGCCTGTTGTTGTCTGTTTGAGGATCTAGAGGAAGAACAGTGAATTTATTACTGACTTAGATTATTTTGCTTAACTGATTTAACTGATAGAATGGATACTATTTTATTTTTGTAAAAAATAAATTTTTACTTTTTTTAAATATCTATTCGAGCAATACACAGATACATTATTATTATTATTACTGTTAGTATTATTAAAGCGATTATTGTTGTATTCACATGTACATATGTGCAAATCCTCTTGCTCAATTAATTTTTTAAAAAGTGACAGCAACTTCAAAGTAGGTTTTTTGATATAGGTACCTAAACATAATAATCAGTCAATCAAAAAAATTACTTTCGAATTTAAATAAATAAATTAAACCATAGAATAAATTGACCTTAACAATTACTCACACATGTTACATACATCGCATATAATTGGTTATATAAACATACGTAATTGAAGTTATTTAAGGAAAAACACTATAGGAGAGGTAGGTATAAAAAATTAAACGCACATGTTTTAATGTATCTAGTAATTATTTTTCGTGATTTTATTTATTTACGTAATGTATATGTACAACGTTTATTTACTGTAAATCGCTTATAGGCTGGATCAGAAATTACTAATTTTCATGTTGTTTCTGAACAATTTAGTTTTACAGCCGTTTAATTAGTTCCTTTTTAATTATTTAAATTATAAATATTTTTTAATTCATTTGTTCGAACTGATCATATGCAATAGATAACAATATAATATATTCGAGTTGACTTTCTTTTTTTATTAAGGTTGCCGTAGATTAGGTAGGAAGTTACATATTACATGTCCTCAGTGTTACTTCGTCGATTGTAATATTCATATAGTTTACTTCTTCAAAGAGCGGTCTAGCGACCTGCAATATAACAATTGGTTTCAACCGTAAATTGCAACTTTAAATTATTATTTGTGTAAATGTTACCGCAGAAATTAATGTAAATCAACATATCGTTTATTCGCCGCACATTTGAGTAGTTAACCGCGAAACAAACATGCAAATTCGAAAAAGATAAATAGAACAACGTATGAAACATTGTTTTAGATACACGGACTGATACGACATCAAGTAGTTGCATATGCATACAATGCGGTATCTTTAATAAATTAATGTGAAATTACGCATTTGTTTGACGTTGTACTGGTTACTTGGGAGAAGAAAAACGAAGTTTGCGGTTTACATACAGAAAATTGCATAACTATTTGACTTACACATGTTATATCTTATTGTAATTTTTTTGATATTAATCGATGTAATAGTTCACTAATTTTAAATGTCATGCACTATGGTAATAAAATCAATCAATATGTATATTTCTTTTAGCAAATTGTTAACCCACACTTTGGCATAGTAACGAAAATGTATGTGTATTAATTTCACGAAAAAAGCTCGATTAGTTGGTTAAAAGTAAAAACCTGATTTGAATATATGAAAATGTATTAGGTCCGAGAAATTTAAAATTTTGACGAATTAAGCCGTAGGTATTGTTACCTATGCTAATTACTACTTAACATGAAAAGATTGTTGACCTTGTTATGTAAATCCGACAAATACGGGTTTACTCTTTCGTGTTCTCATATGCAGAATGATATTGTTACCTTCCTATGTTTCCTATGTTTCATAAATGTTATTCTCAACGTGAAAGAACAAAGAAGTAAACATATTTAATATTTAAACTAAATGTGAATTTATTTGTAGATAATATAATTTAGCTTCCATCGGTAAATTATGAAAATCTGGAATTTCCTTGATATTTTCCGACGTGCAGAAATGTCCCGGTAAGGACCAAACTTTATAGCCCCCGTTTGCTAACCGTTTACAGGTCGTGGTGTAGGGGTTAGCACACTCGTCTAGCAAATAGGTTCGGTTGATTATCGGACATTTTTTTATACAATTAGTTTCCTGGGAAAATATCAACAAAATTCCAGACTTTGTTTGTAGATAATTCTGAATTAATTTTAATATTTTCGTGATAATAAGACTACTCTTTCCACATTTTGATGCTTACCATTGGTATCTCGGTTATTAGAGGAGATAAAACAATAGTCGTAACAAATCTCATTTCGAATTGACACCAACTCTTCTTAAATTTAAAGGTATTTTGAAAAAACTGCCCTCGATAATTCGACAATACCTAATGTCAGCGCTTCTAAAGTATTACAGCGTTCAGATACCCGTTTAAGTCAATCTTTTTATTAACACAAAAGTTAATAGTATGAAATTAACAAAAAGGGAAGGTTGAACAAAATTCTTGTATTTGGTCTTCTTGTCATTGGTCTTCAACTTTATTGTCTTTGGGTATCTTTTTAACAAGTTTGAGGATGTATCTATTTAATACGAAACCGCTCGCTTAAATTTTGAAATATAAGTATTTTGTGAGAAAAAAGCCTAATTTTTGAAATACAAGAATTTAGGAAAATATAGGACCATTCTATTCAACCTTTCTTTTTATTAACTTGTTCTCGCAGAGGCTCACCATGGATTTTTTAAAAGTAGGAAATTAGTGGCTCTTACAAACTCTACAAATGTGTTGCCGCTTAATGATTTCAGCACTCTCTGTCTCAAGCTCATTGAAATATATGTTTGTATAACATTCTACTACGATTAATCATCAACGACGCACTAACAAGGGTATGGTACGTTGTTCTACATTAGAAATGATGTTAAACGATACGTAATTAATAATTAGTTAAAAAAAGAAACAGGCGTAAACAGTGTCTTATTTTTTCTTTTTCTTTTAAATGTAGCAAAAGAAGATAGTTGTGGAAATAAACCATTTATTGTAATAAAATAAAGGTATTGGGCTATTTTGGTAACGATTTTGCTTTGCACTACCTGTTCGGAATCAAAAGATGCAATGTTTTTATTAACTGAAGAAGTATGAACTAGGATTAATGAGATCTTAGGTGTTCCAAATCGCTTTTAAACATGTATTTTTACATACACTCCCCGACAAAAAGTTAGACGCGGTAAGATGTTTCAAGGGTTTTAAGGGTTACAACATTTCTTTGCGAAACTAGCAAGATATCTAATTAAGTTTTTATTCGTAAAAGTAAAATAAACTTAAAAATATCTCCTCCAGTAATATATGAACTAAATAATAAATTATTACTCCAATGTTTAAACAATTTCTGCGACAAAAATTTAGACGTTCTGTTGCAAACGTAAAACAAAAATCAACGAATGAGTGATCAGTCATGCGTAGATCCTCCATTGTTCTTAATCACTTCCAATAGTCTGTTATTAATAGATTTATATAAATTTAACGCATAATTTTGAGGGATATTCTGCCATTCAGTCACTATTGAAGTTTTCAGTTCCTGTACCGTGAAATATTGACGGTCTCCGCCATAAACGCGACGTGCCAATTCACCCCACATATTTTCAATAATGTTTAAGTTTGGTGACCGTGCCGGCCACTGTAAAGTTTTAATCTTTTTCCCTTTAAACCATTCAGTAATGGTTTTTGCTTTATGAATTGGCGCGTTATCTTGCTGAAAACATAGAAGATTGTCACGTAATAAGTCTTTACGCGTCACAGATGTCATTTTGTTTGTGCTCTCTGCACTCTCTTGAGGTTCTAAATTAAATACTTCAAGAAGGGTGATGTCGCCTGCTACTGGTTCATTATTTGAAAGCATTCTGCTGGAATTAGATGTGTTGCATGTTGTCAGGATTAATAATTTGTCTCAAAGAGGCATTATAGTTTGTTAATAGCTCTAAATATCTGTTACCGATCAAAGGGGAAAGGGCTCATCAAGCGATTATCTAAAGGTATTTAAGCAACAAACAATAATGTTAATTAAATGGTATCATTTAATTAACATTAGATTAAAACTAAATCTAGCATGAACTCTTGTTTGATTCACCAAATATGGATTTTCAGTAGAGCAATGATGATAGTTATACATACTGAATATTCCAAAATTAATAAATTCCAGGAAAATTAGTATCATCTGCAAATGTTTCTAAATATCACCTGCTAAACTGTAATCTTCGGCAATTACACTCATTACCGTTTAAAGGCTGTTTACCATCTAAGCGGCGCGTCGCGTGACATTTGTTTTGCTCCAAGGCTTCTGTAAACAGTGGATTTTGGAATTCCAGTTTCTCGGCGAACTGATGTTCGTAGCATTTCGCAAAATAATATTTTTTAACTCCGTAGTTTGGTCATTATTGTTCGAAGCTTTAAAAATTTTGTAAATTGGGATTTATCTCGATGAAAATTGTCGTGTGTGGTTGTTGCCTTTTCGGAAAATGTGCAGCATAACTCATACTAGCGTTCAGAGTTTCTATTTGCTTTGAAAAACACTTCCAACATATTAACTTTTTTTTTAATTTGAATGTGTAAGTACCGTTGTCGACACTTATCAATAAAGTTCGCCACTTCCCGTGCGCTTCACGAAATCAGCAAAGACTAGACAGACTCTGTAATGTCCTGAATTACACAGAAACGTTATATGGTATAATGATAGCAAGGACTGTGGCGTAGTATAGCAAATAACACAACAGTACCGGCACACTCTGCACCATACAAGTTTAATTGATTAATCCGGGGTAGCTGTTTTGAGGATGCATCGATTCACATTTTCAACCAAAGACCGAATGGTTGACAATGGGGATCGATGTGTCCTCGAAACAGCTGTCCCGGATTAATCAATGTTTTTTAGTTATTTTACAGTATTACTTACAATTAATGTACTTTTTCGTTTTTATTTCTCATTGGCGTTTAATCTCATAGCCTGCTAATTTCAGATAATTAGAGATACGTTTATTTTGTGTTAATAAAAAAAACTGTCTTATACAAATGTCAGAATACTGTAAAGCTTTAGAAGATGAAGCATATGATTTAGTAATTTAGAGATTAAGGTTTTACCCATAGTTTTAAGGTAAACTTCCATCATTGATCAGCACTGAATTGTGGACAGAACAATGCTTATTTAAATGCAACCGTTTTAAAGGCAATAAAGAGTATTCAGTATTCAGTAGTCTTGACAAGAAATGTCGAAATAGATTCTCAGTTCGATTCTTTAGTTGTAAGTTTGTTAATAAACGTATGAAGCGTTAAATGCGATTCGCCAGTGTCCATTTCATTCAATTATACATTATAACTAATAGTTATATGGTTTTTCGAACCTCGGAATAAGAGACATGACACCGATAAATCCATCGAAACCGTCAAAACATTCCACTCGCAACAGAAGAGCTCATATTAGTTATCGAGTTGTTGAGGAAAATTGAAATCGGCAAAATTCGTTTTGTTTTTAATATTTTACAATAAAAAAAAGTTAAGGTGAATTTGAAATGAGATTTGTTTGGAATATTGAATTTTGCAAAATATTTCCCATTTAGCCGTTACTCTAAGTCTTCTGATAACTGAAATATCAGTATATTACATACAGATAATAACATACAATGTATTTGCTATAGTCTTTATGATTAACGATTTAAATTAGTTTGTACAGATATAACACGGCGGCAATATGTAATTTACTACGTATATAACAGAGTTTGAATCGATTTAATAGAATTGCGTTATAAATTAGCCTGGAACACTGGGCACAAATCGTTGTTACGATTTATAGATTTTGCATTAGAGATTTATAAGTTTTATCTTACAGAATTGAAAAAAACATCATAAAATTTTTCTTTAAATCGTTCTAAAACAATACTGAATGCAGTGAAATCTATGCAAGATAAAGTGAGGCTTTAAGCACCGAATGAAAAGTAAAAACATCACCACGCCAATGTTTCTGAGAAACACTTATACAACGTTCAAATATATTTTAGTAAAATAAACTCAGATTCTTTCGAAATCCTTCCACAGATTTCAATGTGCGTCTTTTATCATTTCCTGCCCCAACAAGGATTATTTAAAATTTAAAATTTAAAGGTCTTTCTGTAAATTGTTTCTTGTTTTTTTTTTGTTCTTTTTCTACTATTAAATACCACATAATTTTATTCATAAGTAGGTTTAGTTTATTTTATTTATTTATCAATTACATATCTACAATTTTCTCACATTTTTTTCACGTAACAAACAATTTTCGAAAAATTCTAAGTACAAATCGAGAAGAACACTATCAAATATCGTTTAAGGGAAAAATATGTAAAAATGGGAATTTAGGGAAGATGTACTGTATGTACTCAACGTTTATATTTAGCGAAAAATCTTGATGTAATCTCCCAACTTTGGGACAATTCGATCAATTCAAAACAGGGACGCTATACCAAGATTCTAAATATTTCAGAAAGTATCCGATAGACCAGGCGCAGACGTCGATGCTTCTATGGAAGCACCTATTTTCCGACGATGGCGGTTTCGCCGCTGCTGCCCATGCAGTCGGAAACCGATATGTCGAAAGTCTGCGTGGTCTTGTCCAATTTTCATAAATCCGGTACTGCGGTGTCGAAAACGTTCATCTCTTGTATACCGTTGCACTTATCCATCCTAGGTGGATGATGGTAGGACCTCTGCAGGGCTTGCAGCGAGTTAGAGGAAAGCGTTCGTTCCAGAATCTCCCCCCAATATTTCTCGGAGAGTCCTTCGAAGTCGCAACCTTGTTGGTGGTGGATATGTCCGGAACTGCTACTACTGCAGCAATGTTGGGGCTTTGGATCGCTCTTCTTGCAGAGGAACTGGAATAATGAATAGCAAGTTACGTTGAAATTTTGCAAAATCAAATTTTCGTTTTAATAATTGTACAGGGTGATTCAATTTCGAGCTTCACGATGAGATTTTCCCTTATTATTGAATACAGACGGTATATTGAAATTTGATAAAGTTACAAAATTTTGTTTCTGGCCGTCAACTTTCTTATTTCTTATGCGTACCATGTTGGATTTTGATATCGTTCTTTCTAATTTAAACAATATACGTATAACAAATTTTTCGATATTATGCTTTAACTAACGAAGAGGGGTAGCCAAAAGCTGTCAAACTGTCAATTTTTTAAGTCATCGTTCAGTAGTGGTAGACAGATATCGTACACCAACGATGAGAACTGAAATACAACAATATCTAGAACGACAACAGCCACATTGTATCATTTTTTTCTTGATCTTCATAGAAACTTCGACTTTAGATCAAAATTAACGAGATATTTTACGAGCGGTAAATTAAATTTGTTTTTGTCTTCGGCCTCATGTTAAACACAAAATTTAGCAACTTCGCCAAATTTAAACCTATGCCTTCTATTTCTGATAATAAGAGATCCATGTGGAAGATTAATCAGTCTGTATATTGTAGTAGCACAGTAGGCACACATATGGCGCGGAAAATGTTTACTTCAAAAATTATAAAAACGTTAGCGTTATTTGTAAGTTTTAGAGTAAATAAGAACTTTTATAAAAAAATTTTCTCGTAAATCCCTCTTTTTTCTCTTGCGACTCATAATCACCAATCTAATGTAACTACGTACAAAATGCAGAGCAATGAGTAAAAAGATCAGCTTTGATTGCTTTGACCGTTTGGGCTAACACTAAATGTGATTTTTCGTGACATATATAACATATTCGTACAGGTACGGTGCATTTCCTTAAAAAAAGAACCTATACGTCATATGCATCATGCGTTGGGAACAAATTTGTATAAATTTGGACGTGTTGTTTCATATTCGCTGCAATTAGGATGTTAAGAACACGTGACCTTTTCCCTTTAAATATGCCTGCTGGATGACAGGAATCCTCCAGTAACAGTTGTATATTAACGTCGATTAGTTTCTACGATTTAGGTGATATAAAATAAAAATTAGCGGTGGAATATCCCGATGTTGTTGTACGTTGTAAAGACAAAATTGCTATCATTAATAATACAGACCCATTTACATTAACTAGTGAAGATCTAGAATATACAATTGAAGGTGTTGCCAAAGTTTCCTTGATAGATATTATAAGCTATTACAGCTATAACACATAGTTATTATACCAAATCAAGCAAATGAAAGTTTTCAAAAGTCTAGAAGCTGGATTTATAGAGACCTGTGGCTTTAAATATGCAAATGAAAAGGTGACAGTTGTAGCCAAAGTAAGTATTTAAGTTTGAAGTTTTTTTGAAAAGTTAATAAGGTAAAAATTATATTGTAGGTAAGACATCCACCAAAAACTAACACCACCATCATTGCATATGTGGCTAATTTGCCGCAAAGATGCCACGCTTCAACCGGTTCACTGTACACGCATAGCTGGAAGTTTGTAATCATGTAGCAGCAATTTTGTTTACCTTTGAAAGTATCAACAAAAGTTACGAAAATATATCATGTATGGATAATAAAACAACTTGGAAAGTATTTAAAATAACTGATCTTCATATGAGTCGTATAAAAGAAAAAGAAATTTGCTGCTGCATTTTGAATAGGAGATGATCTCTAAAAACTTTTTTTAATACTGACCTTACTGAAGAGCAATTCCCTACTAATCCGTCGGAAATGATTGTTCAATAACCAATAGAGGAACGGGTTCCAGAAGCTATTGCTGAGTGCCAACCACGTGGCGAGAAAGTCCAGCGCCGGCGGCGCTCGCGATCCCGTGCATGCGGCCACCACTTCCTGAATCGTCCACGGCGTAACGAGAACAATAAATCCCAGCGACATGGCGGCCATTGTCCGCGAAGCGCTGGTGCTGAGTCGTCTTTCCTGCGACACCAGCTGGAAATAATAATTACTGACTCTCGGACCAGTATGTGTGTGTGTGTCTGTCTGTGTACGAGAGACGAAAATTTATTCAAGTCTGCTGAATTGCGAAAGTGTAAAAAATGCTTAATAATGGTGTCGAAGTAAATGAAAAAATTTTGTGCTCTACGTATTTATGTTGGCCGGAATTAATCTTCCAATGGGGCGAAAGATTAAAATAACAAATAGCAAAAAGAAAGAAGGCGAAAAAGTCTCCTCCGACAAATCATCTTCGAACTTTGGCAATGTATAGAAAGAATCAATATTCAATCCTCAGCCCTCAGATAAAAATAAGACTAATAAAAATAAGATAAAAATTAATACAACTGAATTCCCGAAAACGTAGCCGCTTTCGGTTAAAATTGAAATAAAAAATTAAGGAACAATTCAATTACGTCGGTATCTCAAAACCACACACAAACGGAACCCGTATTTATAGAAAGTAGAACCGGGATCACGACCTTGACATTATGTTCACTTGACTTGTATCATTTATTGACTATCAAAAGCTTTAAATGTATTTTTAAATTGAAAATGACAAAGTATACTAACAGAAAATACGACGATATGATAAAAGTTTCAGGCGCTTGTAATGATAATGCCTGTGCTACGGAGCGTTTGTACATAGAGCGGTTTCCGAACCGCCGTCATCCAGATCATCAAAATTTAGAAATTTAGAAAACATGCCTAGAAAGTATGTGCCATGTAAGTTTTCGAGGCACGGTCGGCCTAGAAAAGTTATATGGCAATAGGGGTTATTGCAGGATGCAGGATACAACTTGCATCCGTATCATCTACAGCCTATTCAAATCATGTATCTCAGAGATGACCTATAGCGAGTACATTTTTTGCACATGAGCATTACACCAAATTCAAACCAATCCTGATTTTTTTTATAATCTTTCGTTTAGTGATGAAGCTCATTTCAATCACGACAACCTTCATTATTGGCACTATGAGAATCCTCATATTTTACGTCGGCGGAATCATCAAAGCTGTTGGTCTGTGAATGTTTGAGAAAAGGAATCATTGAATACTGAACGATGAAAATTACAATAATTTTTACAGAATACTTTGCCAGGTCTGTTAGAAGATACTCTTTTACAACAACGTGCAACAATGTTTTTTCAACACGATGGAATGTTTGCACATGCCATCTTCCTAATAAATGGATTGGTCGGGGTAAACCAATGCGTGGCCACTCTGGTTTCCCGACTTAACTTCAATAGATTTTTGGCTGCGGGGGATACATAAAAATGCCTTCCGGAGCGGATGACGTTATTGCCCGAATTCATGAAGGAATAGCGGAAATAAATGGGGAAAATTTCAATTCTGTTGCTAGGAACTTCTGCCATAGATTACATACGTGTTTTAACTAAAATGATATTTAGTATTACATTTTTTTTTTGTATTTTGGCTTTGTTAAGAATAAAGACAAATTTTACAAATGTTAAATAGGTTAAATTACCGTCCCAAAAGTGAGGATGTGAGGATGGGATCAATAGCGATAAATATACAGACTAATTGTGCCAATTAAACAAAATGTTGCTTCATAAAAAAGAAGCAAATAAATAACCTGTATATACAAAGTTATAGAGTGCATTAAATCACATCGCCTAGCTAATATTCCCTATTCAAATAACTTAACTCGTAAGACTCCCATAATCCCATTATTAATTCAGACACATCGAATCTTCTCCAATAATTTAGCGAATTCGAAAATTCCCTTGCAATATTCCTCGTTCTCCTTCCGCGATGGTAATAATGGACCCCTTTCGTGCATCAGCGGGATTTATAAATTTTACACACATGCATGTTCGCATACATATATATTATAGTCCGTTCTCATTAAGTGCTACTGTGTAGCCGCTGTAGATCGTCTTTCTTTCCGTGGACCGTTAAGTGCCCGTCGTAAATCTTCCCGCGAGAACCGATAGGGATTTCGCTAGGTTAAGTCGTCCCCATTCTAGATTACATAAACGCCGTATGAAGCTATGGCCGTATAAGCTCTTTCCAAATTCGTTTCCGAAAGTGTATCGAGCAAGCAAACGATTTATTTGAGATAACCAGGAGAATTTTAATGTATGTAGATTAGAGCGCCTTAAATTTGTCCGAAAAATATTTCTTCTTCTAATAGAAAAAAAATTATTGTGTATTCAAACTTGGTTTTCTTCTTAGATTTTTTAAAATTACGCAAAATGTTTCATAAAAAAAAATGAAACGGCTCAGTGGTCTAGTGGTAAGATGACTCAGCGTAAGGATGGCTCCGGTACGTTCCTGAGGCACCATTGGCGTTGGGGAACAATTGCGTTTCACCCTTTACGGCGAGCGGGTAAAGTTGTTGTGTCCTGAGCTTTTAACAACCTTTAGAAAGCTTATAGATCCTGTTGGGACGTCACAACACTAAAAAAAATTAACAATTTTTATGTGAAATCTTTTTATCTAGATTACTAATTATCTTCTTCTACTTACAAACTAAGCGAATAAATAAGATTTATAAATTAACAGTCACGCTAGAAAATAATGACGAACCTCGAGTGTTAAACTGAAAGCAGTGTATTCAAATTTATGCGTCAAACATCCATGGATATTATCAGCTCATTTACAGTTACGTACTTTGGAGGAAGCAGCGTTTAAACGTGAAGAAAGACAATGAGTATCCTTTATTTTGTTGAAGGTGATAAGCTCGGCTTGCCGAAGCGCGTCATAAGACAAATGTTTACTTACGATGGAAACTTTTAAGCCTGAAAGTTTATACCGTGGGAAAAAATTTCGAATCATCTCCCACTGTTTGCCTTAGCTGGTTGTCGTCATCGCATTGAAGTGGCGCAGTAAAGTAGGATTTCGACGAATTAAAATTTACAATCACAGAACTTATTTCACAATAGGATTATTTTCACTAGGCTACGTTACTGGGTATTAAATGTACTTGTAATTACTTACGTACACAACAAAACAATGCTCTTTGTTAAATATTATCTTCAGTTTTCATTTCTTCCTCTTAATTTTTGAAAAACTAAAATTATACACGAAAACATAGACTACTACTACAATACGATCATAAAAAACGTAATCGAGAGAGCCATGCTTTTTTTAATTATCTTTTGTGTTGGTTACAACTACGCCTGACAATTAATTCGTGCTTAAATCATGTGAAGATTGAAACTTCAAATCACATTTACATATTGGCAGTAATGATGGAAATAAATTTGTGTTTAAAGCGTACACAACTAACGTGGTAATCTACTGAAGTTAGTATTAACAAATTTATTTCCTAATAAAATTAACACAAGAATTTAACAAGCAATTATGGTAGATGTTGAAAGTAATCTCATTCGGTTTCAATACAAATCGTTGTAATGCTTTATGTGTATTCATCCCTTAGTTCATCATCATGCAATTGGTTTAGATAAGGTTGCAATTTATTTTTTTTGTTTTATGATGTCACTCTGTGTTTACCGTTTCATAAAAAAATACGAACTTTAATCATAACATAAGGATTTTTACTGGATGGTTTGTTTGTGACGAAAACCATTAAGATGGAACCAAGCTTCACTTGAAAAGAAAGATTTGTCTAAGACATTATAATCATTCATGTAACTTTCAAACCAACTATAGTATTGCATTCTCAGTAGGTGATCAATGGGCTTAAGTTCTTGCACAACACGGATTTTATGTGGACATTTTTCGATATCTTCTCTAAAAATATGTTGATCAATTCGTTTCCGCAATGGCAAATTATTGCACCGGTGGCACCAGTTTCACGAAATTTAGCAAGGCAGGGAACAATGTATTGATATTAATCGAGATATGGTGCTGAAAAATGTAAGAACTGAAGACGAAATTCATCCATACATATAGTTGCATAGAATAAGACCATTCCCTATTCTGTTGTTTTTGTCCATTACGAAAACAGCTTTCAATGATAAATGTTTACTGATCACTTGTAAACATGTTTTAAAATATATAAGGTACGTGAATAAACATCAAATGAAATTTGAGTTCTCAAAGTTTTTAATCAATCTTAAATCTTCACTGTTATATGTAGCTATAACCAACAAAAAATAATTTAAAAAAACACAACCCTCTCCACCACCTACGTTTTTATGATTATATTGTACAGAATACCTTATGTAATGGATTTATTTCCAATGATATAAAAATAAAATAGAAAGCATCGGCTTTTCTGTAGGAAAAAAAGACTAAATGCTTCAAAAATTTCCACATCTTAATTAATTTTAATTTAGTACATTTGAGGATCAAGAACGACATATTCTAGCGTGAACGTGACATTTGATACGTATTTTGTACAAAACAGGAATTTTATATAAATATTTTCCTTCGTATGATCTCAAATGGAATAACACTATAAGTTGTAAATAGCATTATAATTACTAATGGAAAGAACCAGTTAGTAAGTGGTGATATTAATTAAATAGCAATTACCATAAATCTGGGTGAACATAAGAAGGTGAATAGCCTACCAACATTGAATTCCTCTGGCTTAAATTTCTCTGGAATGTATAGTTATAAAATTAATGGAAGTAGAGCGGTCTAAGTGTGTTTACTTTTATTAAATTGAATTAAATAATTGTTTAAAATTGTTTTTAAATTGATTCTAGACAGGTTTTTATATTATTTTTTATATATGCTATAATATAATTATTTTATAATTTTCATGAACCACGTTCTTGATGATGTAATTGGTTGTTTTTGAATTTAAGCAATTCAAGGTATTATAATTACATGTGGATCTTTAAAACAAGTAAAATGAATACATGACTATTATTTACTTAACAAAATTTGAAATATGTACAGGGTGTTGTAAGATTGCCGTGCGTGTTCCTGGGGTTTGATTCAGGAGGGCGAAAGAAATCGAAAATGAAGAGTGGAAAATTTTCCGTTTGTCATTTGTTATCGAATTATTGATGAAAATGTAAATAATAACTTTTATTTGCTCTAATTTATTGTGTAACATGATTCAATAAGGTAGCTATCGCGGTGTTAAAAAATTGTTACTTATTCTGTCATATTGATTGAAGTATCATCTTCGATTCTGCCTCTTTAAAATGGAAAGATATATTGAAGATGTTAGGTGCGTGTAATGCTTGCGGCTCGGTCATATAGGAAAATACTATAAGACGGGCAGAAGAAAGATTACTGCAAACAGGTAATTTAAATCCTCGACAAAATCAGGCAGGACGACTTTGCATTAAGCGTCGATTAAGATGAGCAAATTCTTGAATTAGTTGAGCCGGAACCACAAAAAACCTTCGAATTGTAGTGTCCCGTATCTAAGAAAATACAGTTCACAGATTATTAAAGAAAATGGTCTTTGTGCATTTAAGCCTCAAAAAGTTCAAATTTTACATGACGGTGGTAGGTAGCTTTAAGTCAATGTCTGTAGATGGTTATTGTATAGCGTAAGCAATGATCCACATTTTATTGAGAAGATTATGCGGACAGATGAATCCACGTTTACTGAGGCAGGTATCATAGGTAAATACTCATAACCTGCTTAATACGCCCAAAATCTTCTCAAAAACGATGGTTAACAAATATTTAGGCCGGGATATTACATAATAATATAATTGGTCCACAAATTCTATCTAATCCACTAAATTTAACACAGCAATTGCTGGATGAAGTTCCATTAGCAGCTAGATTAAGTTATTGGCTCAAATATGATGGTGCGCCGGCACATTGTGGAATACCAGGGAGAAAACTTCTGAATGACTTATTCTTTGGTCTGTTTGCAAGAAAAAGTTTACCGCGAACTTATTGTGAATCCAAAAGGTGTCATAGCTCATATTCAGACTGCTGTGGCATCAACAGATGAAAATATGCTACTGCTGCAATGATAAATCATGCGAATATTTGCATTAAAGTAGGAGGCAACCTATTTTAAAATATTTTGTGAAAACAGATATGGAAAATAACTTGTTTTTAAATGTTATTTATTCATCTATAAGCTTGTTTCGTCAATTTTTGTTTTTTTTTTTATTGGCAACTCAGTAACAAAAGAGAAACGAAAAGCTTTCTACTTTTCACTTTCGATTTCTTTTGGTCCCCTGAACTAAATCCTAGAAGCACGGACTTCAACTCTACGACACCCGCATTCGAAAATTATAATCCAATTCCAATGTTTTATTCTAAAACTATTATCACCTTCTGATGTCTTCTGCGTGGTACTCTGTGTAATTAATTTCCATGTTTGATCGTGCCGATTAGATTAGTCTAACCAAGCTATTTTAAATAAGAAAAAAAATCAAGGAGTGCAAGATCTGGGGAGGACTCTGTTGCCCGTAGCTTACCGATTCACCTCCCAGGAAAGCAGTTGCTTAAAAATTCAGGACGTGTAGAGGTGCACCATCTTGCTGAAGCAACATATCGCCATTTGGTAAGTTAGGATCAAATTAATTAATTATAAAATATAATAATTAAATTGAAATTCCTGAATAAATTCAGATATATTAGCCTCGTGAGGCTCAGAGAGGAAAGGACCAGTGATATTATTGTCAATTATCCCTGACCATAATGTGGGCCCCACATATTAACTTTACGAGAATATTAAGTACTCTGAGAGAAGGGCGGTTGTTGATTCAATAATTTTTTATAACATGCCCTCTGATTAAACAACAACATCAAAATGTCAATGGAAACATATAGTGACCCCAGTTGTTCTTCCAATAAAAAACGCAGTTGCGTTAACAAAAAAAAGTTGTAGATGTAGATAAAAAAAGTCAGGAGTTATCATTAAAAAGAAGGCGATGATGTCGTTATTTATGTTTATTTAAAAAAATGAGATTGACCTGACCAAATTTAATGATTTAGTTATACAATTTTAACGCGCATGATCCCTCTAAAGTTTGCCGGAAGCAAAAACTGATCAATTCACTTAAAAAAATATTAAGAAAAAGGGACTCATTGGAATGCTTCCAAACTCCCCAGCTAGTCTTTGGTCGGGGTAGCATCTTAATTACCAGGTACATCGGAGATATAAGAGCAAAACCGCTTAATATTCTTCCTTTTTTTCTAGCGGAATAAAAAAATAAAACTTCTTACTTACTTCTCTTGCTTACCGGTGATAGTTGTAGTTGACTACCAAGTATGATCTTGGTCCCGAAAAAGGAGTGTAGGAAAACGCGGCCACTTACACCATCTCCGGAGTTTGAATTTTCCGATAGTCAACGCCTGGACCCGTATAATTATTCACCTTGCGAGTCATACAAAGTTTTAGCTGCGCGAGAAGTTGTTTATCCGAAGAAGAGAAGTTTTTCCAAGCGAAAGAAAACCTTGCGCGCGTTAAACTGCACGAATTAGGTAGTTGGATGTCGACGTTTTTATTAATGACTTCACCACAAACACCTTTCACGAACTACAAAGTTGGTTACTTGATTTACTGTGGCGATTTCTTATATCGAAGAGCTTAATGGAATATTTATGAAGCGTTTCAGTCCCTTACCAATGAAGAATATGAAGTTTTTTTGGTAGGAAACAGGCTTAATTTCCAAGAATTATTGCTCCTTTATTAATTTGATTTATGTATACTGAAAATAGGTTTTATATTTGCAATCCTCATATCTTCCAAATTAATAAATTTGATTAATGACATATTTAATCTTAACTAATTTAATTTTTGGGCTATTTTCATTGCAATAATTGGAGAAAGAAAGGGGGCCAAATCTCACAAACATCTTTATTGAAAATGTGATGACAGGTTTCGTGTAACGATGTATACATCATCAGGCCGAAGATTAAAAGGAAACTTGTTTTTAACAAAGAGAACAATTAAAGGATAATTAAAATTCAATAGCGATTATAGAATTTTTGTTATTGCTGTGCTAGGTTACCTACTATTATTTACAAAAATGAAAGACTAGGTAAAACAATCAATAAAAAGAGGCATTGAATTATCACCGAAAGCAGCAGTCGAATTGCCGAAGATAACTTAAAAATTTTGACACGAACATTAAAACAAAGCAACAATAACGAAACCAGTGGAGAACGAAGAAAAAATTGTAGTAAATATACGAACATTGTTTAAATTCAAATAAAAATTGTACTCAGAAACATCTGCACATCAATTGCTAAATCGGAACAAAATAGCAAAACTAATGAGGCATTACCGAGTGATAAGTCAAAGCATAGAAAACTAACAATTCCATAATACACGAAGGATATCGAAGGATATCGAATAATATCACAAATGTTGGAGATGATTAAAAAGAAACCTGCGGAGTTGAAAGTTGCTTATTGAAAAATTGCATTCTCATAGTTTCCATGCTTGCTAAGTTGTTCATACTTAAACCTTTATTATGGAAATGCAGTATTTTAAAGTTTGAGTCCTTGCCAAAGGTGTGTTTAGACTCCAATAAGTGAGAGGCAAAGCGGGAAAAACTATTTCTATTTGAATTTAAGCAATTTTCACAATTTTTTGCTTAAATTTAGAAGATTCTTCGTTCTACGCTGGTTTCGCCATTGTGGCTTTGTTTGAAGTGTTTGTGTTATCGAAATTTTACAGTGATTTTCTTTAAGTTTTCTTTCGACAATTCGATTGCTACCTAGCCTTTCCTTTTTGTAAATAATAGTAGGTAATTAACCACAATTCTACATTATAACTTAACAAAAATTCTATAATTGCCATTGAACTTTAATCATCCTTTAGTTGTTCTGCTTATTAAAAACGACCTTCTTTTTAATTCTGGGCTTGATGATATATGATATATAGTTACTGGAAATCGGTCGTAACGTTTGGAAAA
Source organism: Oryctes borbonicus (assembly GCA_902654985.2). Classification (NCBI taxonomy): domain Eukaryota; kingdom Metazoa; phylum Arthropoda; class Insecta; order Coleoptera; family Scarabaeidae; genus Oryctes; species Oryctes borbonicus. The sequence goes on from LR736862.1 coordinate 3,221,993, forward strand.
AAAGATATTTGTGATATTTGGCCTCGTTTCCTTTCTCCGATTTATTATGATGAATTCACACCGAATCGACAACGTTTACTTCATTTTCATTGCTTTCATTGCCACTTTAGTTCATATTTTCTTTTGGTAGCTAAGATCACTGCAATGATCTCAGTGCTGCCACAACTGATACAAATGTACCAGTAGTATACCTTAAAATAATTGATACAATTATACGATAGTCTTGCGTTCGGTAATTGTTTCTTCTATAGTAACTTTTAACCTGTATATCAATCGTAAGAGTAGTGGTACGTTATATTTGTTAAAAAATTTGCTCGTAAAGCAATCAAACACAATTTGATTGCTAGAAAGATATTCATAACTAAAATTTAATCGATATGTCGTTATTTGATTGGGTCTGATCGGTCTGACTAGTTTGAAATTTACTCAGTAAACAAAGCTAGAGCCTTCTGTTTATTAAAGTTTTTTAATATTCATTTTGTATAAGATCAATTATCCGATTAATAATATCGATTTTCTAAATTGGATGGTACATATAGAGGAAGGTTTCTTCAAATCAAAGAAGTACTAAGCACTAAACCAAGAAATAAACAGTGCCAAAGTATTCTATTGTTGGAATAAAGTTCAATCAAAAATAATAAGTGTTTGTTTTAAAAGAAACTGCTTTATATAACCCGATATATTAGTTCAAAAAAATATGGGTCACAAAATATATTTCGTTGATTCAAAAATCCTTTCTGTGCCCATATGTGCATAAATCAATCGGTAAAGCATGTTTTGACCTCACCCTTACACATTGCCTAAAGAACTTCTTCAATCGCCGTCTTGAAGCGCTATGCTAAGGTCAAAAAAAAATTATTTCAGCATTTATCTTTTTATCGTAATATATTTTGTTTTAAACTAAAATTTCAACCAGATCTGATTATTCCATCCTACAAAACTTAAACATTAGCAAGCTGTAACTATTGTAAATCACAGCATATGGGATGGATATTAAATAAATTATATTCGCTGGCGATTTCGCGACCAAGTTACGGACGTTGATTAACGTTCCGCGATAAAGCTGCCGTATGTTGCGTTAACTTCCGCGTTTTATATGGTTTTCAACGTCCCACAATACATACATTACGTATGTACGCTTATTGCTAAAATATGTTCCTGTAGATAATTTATAAACGTTCTATAAAACAGACCGGATTTGAAAACGTACGGAGAGATAACGTCCTGTTTCCGACAAAAAGGAAATCCAAAATTTATTTGGAATATATACAGACATCACCACGCTATTAGCATCAGTCAAGAGAATCAGTTGCTGATCGCATGGCACCACAAAATTTACTATTTCTACCCCAGACACCAAGATACATAATATTATATAAAATTCCCTGTTTGACGAGTGTAAAAGCATCTTCAATGGACATCGGAGATCCTGGCAATGACAAATGGTCTACCGCCAACTTACAAACAGCTTCCCATCCTACAGCGTAATTCCTCCTCGGAGGATATCTCGCCCGAAACCCCGCGCGGATACGTGACCGAAAATAGTCGAGGTTAAATGTGACAGCTCGGTTAGTTCTAGTTCTAGTATAATGGTCGGTCTGCGTCTCCTTCGAGAAGTTGGCGGTTCATTTTCGACATCGCCTCGTGACGTTTTTCTCCGCCAGTTCTTTTCTTGCGGGGGTCGTCCGAAGAACGGACGCTAGAAAAAGGAAAATTTTCCGAAGCATCTCGAATCTAACTTGAGAAAAAATAACAGGGAGAATGATGGAGAACGATATATGAAATGTATTTTTGAAGTCCGCGATGTTTACGTTAAAATCTTAGGATGTCGGAGAAATATAGTATAGTAATCGATGGTTTTTTTTTATGATTTTAGGAGGGTAATTTATCATTTTTTTCCCTTTTAAAGTATATTAGATCGAATTTAATAGATTTGCTTTAAGCTGACGTCTTAAGCTCTATTCTATAAATTTGTAAACTTGATCCACTGATGTAATATTGGAAATATGCAATTTTTAAACAAAGAACATAATGGTACTTAATTAGTTTGGGTTGTGAAATTTGTTCAACTGAAATAAATAAATTTTAAAACATTTTGTTGCATATTATTGTAACATTCTATTCAATGATATTAATTAGTAACATCTGTATGGAAAATTTTATCGTTATAGAACAGATTATTAATATAGACTGTTGGTGTGGAAACAAAGAATATTCTAAATAAATATTGTAAAGTACTAACAGCCTAAAACAACGTCGTCCATCGAACTATAATAATGTGTGAATCTATAAGTAGCGGAATAAAAGAGGCAACTAATATTGCTTGCGCTTCGTTGTTACCAAATAAATCTGTGGTACGCTATAAAATGATATGCGGCACGTTTAACTGTTGTGAACTGGTGCTAAAATCTATCAAGTTTATGGAGCGACCATTCAGTGTTCATAACTGTACGATTTTCATAAACGAGAACATTGACATATCTCAATATCCTAACTTAAAGGCCTTCATTAAGCGGAAATTAAAGGATAGAAGCTCAGAAGATCCCACGTTTTTGAAAGAGAAGATATAAATAGATTTATAATCGAAGCCCCAGACGAGAGGGTAATAAATTAATGCAATGTAGTAAGCTAAACCAGATTTATGCTATTGTGAAAATAGCTGAAGTCTGTTGTCGAGAAGAATGAAAGACAAGATATGAAGAACGATATTCAATGTACTTTTACAATCACCCTTAGACCCGAGAAAGGAATTAAGTACATTAATATAATTGAAAATTATAACTTATACGATCCAAATATTTGGAACATAAAAGTTTTTTTGTTGAAATATAAATCAGGGAAATGCGCCAATTAATTGCATGGAAAAAAACAGTTTTTCTAAAATATTTTAGCAACATTCCTGTAAACTTCCTCAACATTGGTGGCCAACATCGAAGTTTACATGATTATTCGCAGCTGCAGAGAACTATTTTGCTGACCTATTTAAAAATAAAATAGAAGTCGCTAATAAAATATTATAGAACAAGTGGTATTTACGTTGGTTGCCCTTGATCGAAGGATGTAATTAAATTTTACGTCCATGAGGACGTAAAATAATGATATATTAATATAAGAATAGGTGTTAATACAAAACAGAAATTAACAACTATGTAAGTATATAATCAAGTGTCAAGTATTTTCGTAAAATCGTGATTCTTTTCCAATATTTGGGCCGATAGTAGAGAAAATATCGTACGCTCCCGCGCTTGCGGTTTCGAATGCATTGCATCCCTTGTAATAATTATTTTGTTCCTCGTTATCTTACGATTTAGAAAATTCAACAAGAACGTTAAGTTTTAATGACATTTTTCGAAAGTAATAAAGCTCTTTAGACTTTGACTAACAATAAGTGCAGCTTTAAAACACAAAATATTTAAAATATCTCATCCTGACTTCTATAGAAAGAATCTTGAAATGCCGAAGAACCGTTTAAAGGAGAATTTAATGGATTTTTGTCGTTCCTCCCACCACATATGCTCCGACTTACAAACCTCAATGCAATTCCTCCACACCATAACAACATTCTTACTGATAATAGGAATGATCTAGTTTGTTGTATTCCTCGACCTAGCAACAGTTTAACGATTTTATAACAATATTGTGATTGTCACTTATCTAATTAAGAACTCAATATATATTTTTTGTAAACTTACACCCTCTGGAAAAATCTGATCTCGTATATGTTATTGCTTGCAATGATTGACAGGGTTGTTACGTAGGTCAAACTACACAAAAATTAAGTAATAGGATTTCATTTCATAAAAGTAATGTTAATAGTCATCAAAATACGGCTTTGTGCGTTCATTGCAGTAATGGTGGTCACATTTTTGATTTTGAGAATGTTCGAGTTTTGGATGATGAGCATAGCTTATTTAAACGTAATTTTTATATTTTCATCGTGAATGTCAGCTAGTGTAAAGGCCTTTTTTTCATTTTATCATGTTTTTAATCGAATTGAGTTTGCTTTAAATCTGGTCTTATTGTTTTTATCTATTTTTTTCTACAATTTTTCATCGATAGCACTGATGAAAGTTACATTTAAAACTAAACGTATTCCGGATTTGGACCATATCATGGTAAGTAATCGAAAACTCGACGTTTCGCCCACGATCATATGGGGCTTCTTCAGGAGAGGAGAAGATGGTAGGTCGCAGACCGATCCTCGACTGATAGTAACTGCAACACCCAGCCAATCATCGACAGACATCGCCCGCCGTAGATATAAAAGCATTCAGCTCAACTCGTTCACAATGCTGAGTTACTGCTATCAATTGCTTTCCGCTCACTTAGTTTCGTCTCTGGCGTGATTTACGTTACCGTGCTCACTGTGGCTGACCACCTTTTGTTCTTCTGAAGAAGGCCCATCTGATTCTGGGCGAAACGTCGAGTTTTCGATTATCTACTATGGCACGGTCCAAACCTAAAACATGTTGAGCTTTAACTGACTCTGGCCCTGGAAACTTACGTTATAGTTTCGAAGGTTACATTATTTGACTGAAAATTAGGCTTAGTAATAATGAATTAAGCTCTGGCGTTTTCTATCTTTTGCTTGTCCTCCAAGTAATCAAGGATCAAAAAAATGCGTTTGAATTCCGAACTTTATTATACCTAGTATCCCTTAATTCCTGTCACGTTTAAATAAGTGTAATATTAGATAAGTGCTTTGGATTTTATTTTACATAGGGCGTACGTTGTTCTTTACAATTTTCTGTGGGTTTTCAGTGTGCTTTCAGATTATTATTAATGTAGATAAATATGAAGTTAGAAAGGCTGTCATTGTAGGCTTTTGTGGCCATTGTGCATTGATCAGACTCAAAACGGCATGCAATACTAAACGCAGGAGCGTAGAGAAAGTTTCATGCTATTGAGAGCGGAATGTTGGTAAACCAATATAATATTTATACGGTTACAGCCCGGTAACCAATCTGCAACAAGCTACAAAAGTTACAAACTCCCTTAAGGCGAATTTAGAACAGCATCGCCTCCATTTAAACACTAAAATTTACCTGGTTTCCCGATGAAGAATTATTGGGGACCTCCCGCAACCTTACGTAGGAAACAAAAAAAAGGTTCTCCCTCTGGACAAATAGTATTCACATCATCCGAGTATCGCATCTACATGTGCCTCAGTGGGTGTTATAAAACGGATATTACATTTGTGCGCAGAATACGATAGATAAATTTCACATGCTGTAAAGACAGTTTCTATTTCAGAACTGAATTAGATCTCAGTTCCTCTTGCTTTTGGATGTAGTCATTTATTTTACGGTAGTGGTGACAATGCATTTACTTTCTCGTCTCACACGAGCATCCTCTGTAACGTTCAGTGATGCGCGCTGGGAGATGTATTCGCTGGCAAGAGACGCCGCACGCGTTACTCTCATGAATTTAGATATAGTAGACGTAATTCAGAATTTCTATATGATAACATAGACTACGTATATTCGCTCAAATTTGTTTTCCTTTCAGGTGATTGCTAATTCTTTCAAAACTCAGTATTTTGAGGATTAAAATGCTTAAAGTTAGCAATGCTTTTATAAGCATTGCTAACTTTTCGCATTTTCTAAGAATACATGATCGCAGTGAAAATTATTTTTCACTGAGATCATGTATTCTTAGAAAATGCCAATGATTGGTGTCATTTAGCAGTAACCAACTCCACATGTATTACTCTTCCTTTATTCTGATAAATATTCAAAGAACTTCAGGTTTTGTGTTATTGAGTGAAATTAAGAAATTGTAGGTCATTTTTTGAACATTACTTTCATTGCATTAACATGTGATTCAATCGTGCCCATTTTATGTTTAACAGAATTACGGGAATAATAAATTAAAGTATCATAAATATACGAGGATATAATAAACACCTGTGTCAAAGAATACAACGCAATTGTTTTGCATTTAGTAAATTTATTTCTCGACATAATCTACTTGTAACACAGTCCAGAGATGTCCCAACTTTTTTAAGCCATCCAATTTAATAGGAACTCTGCAAAATAGGCCTCTGTTTCGGCAGCGACCTTTTCATTTGAGGTGAACCGCTTTCTGCTAAGCCATTTTTTTAAGTTTGGCGAAATAATAAGTCACAGGAGACCAAATCTGGCGAATATGGTGGATGAAGCACCAACTCGTACTAGTGTTGCTGTGCCAATTTGCCGATTAGTTGATCATGATAGCAGAGAATTTCTTTCTTCGCTATGTGAGGCCTTTTCCTTTTTAGCCCCGTGCCGAATCGGGTATTCCCTTTTCCAAATAATCAATTAACATATCATTCGTAGTCATCTCATTGGGATGACTTGGCTATTCATCATCATCATTATTCCTTTTTCTATAATTCCACAAATACATAAACTTACTCACATTCAACAGCTCTTAAAACAACACTACTTGATGAATCTCGATAGACGTCGACTAAATAATAGTACTCACGGCATTTTTTTTTTTCAAATGGTAATACAGCATTTTTGCTTCATATTTGGATAGATGTGGTCATTCTCTAAAAGGTACTATAATACTATTATTGCTGTCATTAGCGTCACGTTTAATAACTTCAGTTTGTCCACCTATCCAAGTTAAAGTCCTTCCAGTAGTTGAGAGCTTGATTTCTAGAGTAGTGATTCTTTTTCTGGCCTATTATCTTGGAAGCGAGGGAGTTAGAAGGATATAAGTCCAGCCAACTACGGCAATAGTAAAACTGGACAATAACTCTTTTTATATTCCTTATACTTTCTCATTTTCCAAAATATCCAAATTCATGTAAAATCTTCCTAGAAGATTCATTGTAAATTTGAGCATATATCTATGCAATTTGCTCAATTAATAATTGTTCGTTTAATAATCATCAAAATTCTCAGTGAAATTTCACGTTGTGCTGCTGTTGGTGCTGTAAAATGTTATTGAAAAGCATATAATTTATGCTACAGTTGCGTCCCTACATCGCATTGCATAATGCTACATCTAAAATTAATAACATCTGTACGTATTTCAACATCAACCTATTTTTAAATAGGAAGATTCATGAAAATTTGCTGCACAATAAACAATTGCCATCGCGTTTAAATAATGGAATGAGGTGACGCTAACTTTATATCTGACTTTGGGTCAAATTGTCTTCTAAGCCACTTGTGCTGATTGTATTTCAAAGTTTGAGTCACGTTTATTGTTCAGAAGCAGCTGGTTTCCAGAAAGGAATCACATAAACGTAGAGCTCATGCTTTGGAATTTAGCTATATCAGGTTAGCTTGCTTGCCATTACCCATTAAGAATTTCATTTAACTCTTCTATTAAAATTTAAATTGCCGAGATAAGACACTCTCGGCACCATTCCAGACACTTCAGAAAGTTTTTGAAGAAAATGTCAAAATTTAAAAGTTATAGCAAGTATTGAAAATGCATTGGAAGTCTTGGTAAATTCCTAAACGATAATAACGTTTATTCCGGACGGAATGTATTACTTCTGGAGTGGTTCTATGTATTTCAGTTTGTATTTGTTGTTGCAGTTTGTTCACATTGTAAGATTTAGTAACGAATACTTTACACGAAGTAATCAAGTGGGGTTAAGTCTGGAAACCTCGTTGATTATTTGACCCTCTACTCCAATCCATCGGTTTGGAAATCAAGGTATCGACGTACCCTCCTGTATAATACGGAGGGGCTGCATCCGTATTCTTTGGTTGGGTAAATCGGAGTTTTCGTTATTGGGGTGTAGTACTGTCAACTCAGGAATTAGCTCGTTCCTTAAAAACTGCAAGTACTTTTCTCGCGTTAAATTAGTGTTAAGGAACAAAGGTCCCACAACTCTGCCAGCGATTATCCTCACCCATACAATTATTTTCTTAGGATACTGAGTATATGTTGCACACATTGAAATTTGTTAAAAACCCTTCTAAATGAATGGGTTCTATCTCCAAAACCAACCATCATCAGTATTTCGATACGTTCTTTTTTAGTTAAACCTATCTCTGGATAATGTAAATACCAAACTTTGTAAACTTATCAACTTTATAGTTTTCCGAATAATTTACAATGTCAAGTAGGTAATTAGTACAACTCAATTCATTTACTTGATTATTATTAAATTGAAATATTAAGGGTTGCCAATCCCGTCCGAACTGTGAGACAGATATTTCAATTTAAAGCAAATTCAAATCGCAATATATGACGTTTCCTTTCTACCTGCGGAAGTCGATAGCAGCCAGACGCGCGCGTGTTTAAATGATAGCTAATTTTGATTCTAATCGATCACATTACTTTTGTCGGGCAGTGTATATTGAACTAAATAGTCGAAGAAATATCGCTCCTGTCTTTCTCTAATTCCACCAGAACACAAAAAACAGAACAGATCACATCTCAGGTATCTCAGACGTATTTTAGTATGCTTGCGGAGAACGAGGCGCGATCTGGCAACGCCACAAGCAGGCGATTTTCACGCGATAACCATAAACGTATTAATTTGAACCGGTTTAAAGCAGGCTTTTCGGGAATACGAGGGTACGGGAAGGGTAGTAGGAGGAAAATTAGATACCCCGCGGATGAGAACGGTGGGTGTTATCTCCCCCACGGCTTTTCTAATCTAAACCTCTTCGTTATCGTAGTGTTTCTATCTCGACACGTGAGCTTCTTTGTGCTTTACGAAACGAATGTCTGGACCATGAGATTTAGAATTGAAACATCGCAAGTGTCTGGTGTTAAGCATTTATTTCTTGCGATTTGAAGATCGTAAAGAAGACTAATAAAATAGATACTAAATCTATCTATCACATGGCAAATTTCTTTAACATTGGATATTTTTAAAAATTACTTCGCTACTTAAATTCTGGACGATTCACTTGTTCATCGACACTTTGCGGAGACATCATATAAGTAGATTAGATGACGTCTCCACATATCTCACACGCACATAATCCGACCTCGAAAAGAGCATAGTGGCTTGCATACCCAGAGTGCTCAATTAGTAGCTTGCAACCTTGTACTTATCCAGGTGTAAATGAGTTAAATGGATAAAAGCCGCAAGTTGTCAGTTTTACAATGAAAATTATGCGGAAATAATTGCGCCACACAGGAAGACAAATGCCAGAATTGCAATAGAAACCCGTTTAGACGGCTTCTGTTGATTGTTACTATAACATGACGTAACAATAGACCTCCGTTCACTCTGCGCTTTTTACCACATCTGACATAGAGACTATCCGATTCAGTCCCTTCGAGCCTCAAAATCATTTCGATATGTATCAGTGTATTGTGACAGTGATTTAATGTTTATTTGCGAATTTGTACATTATTTTGTTAGAAAATATCGCACTTATTCAAATATGATGTTTGTTTATGGCTTTTGTAAAAGGAATGCTACAGCTGCTGTTGAAAAATATTTTTGCACGTATATTAAAAGAACCTTATGATGAAAACCAGAACTTTATAACGTAGAGTTTAAATTAGTGACATATCAGTGTTGTCCACTGAAGAAAAATGTTCCTTCGCTAACTTCATCATCCAACATTTAGCTTTGGTAGAATTATTGAATTTGAATTTTTTTTTGATATAAATAACATGGTAAAGTATACTCTTGAATTCTGAGACCGCTTTCTACAAATGCCGAAATTTCTAAAGATGAAGATATTTTAATTTCTTAGGCTACATGAAGATAGTACTTTAAATGCGAAAATTCGAAATTACGGGATAGTAACGTTTTGAAGAAAAGTGACCTATTTTATCTAACAGAACTTTGAAATCTTAAATTCAGTGTAAATGATAACAAAATCTAGGAGTGGCTTCAACGTAGAACACGACTTACGATGTGTCCCGCCAGAAATAGACCAAATATAAAATGTCAAACAAAGAAGGAAAACAACAATAACACGAAATTAATTACAAGACATATTTCTTTAAATATTTTTTTTTGTTCGATAGGAGGAAAACGTCGAAGACGGAAGTTGTCTTCCTTCATCCGCTGATGCGAGGGTGTGCTACGAATGTTAGCAAAGCAACTATTGACCGTGTAATTCATATATACTGGCGACGGTCAGTCTAACAATAAGTGAGAGTCAAGGAGGCAATATTGAATGAATATGAAAAAGTAAACGAATTTATAACATCCATAATATCGAAAGTATTATATTTTAGTCTTCGAACACGCTATTTACAGTTTACAATAGCTTTGTAAACATAAAAAAAAAATCGATGTAAACTACACCCTTTTGGTGGAAGTGCCTCTGATTCTTTCTGTGTTACTAGTGATTATTTTAATACTTCAAGGAAATCTTGCCACTCCTTTGCATAACAGTGCAAGTTTTAAAGATTTCGCAATTCAAATTCTAGATCTCTATAAAAACATCGCTATTTTATCGGGGTACAAGAAAACAATTTGCAGCAATCCTTTTATTTTCTACGTATATCGTTCCTTTGGAGAAAGATCTATAAACCAATTACAGTATATATTAAATTGCTATTCAATTTCTGGAGGAGAATCCGAATTCAAAATTAAACGGAAATAGACGACCGAACAGGGCTTTAATCAAAGTGCAATTACGGCTATGTTTTGTTGGATGCACGCTGTGAAGATTACGCAACATTTGCACCTTATTAGAAATCCAATAAAGGCGGTTGGTAGCCGGGCTAAAGGAGATTAATCCCCAGCAAGACCAAGGAAGTGGAAATTGAAATCGCTCGTTTCTTTTCCGTTTAAATCCTTTCTTTGATTATGCACAAACGTTCAATAAACAATTCTGGCCTATAATTTGGGATATGGTCTAATTCTTGTTTGCAAATTACGTATGGATGGGCATTAGGAGGGGTAAACTTTCTCGAGGCGGGCCTCTCCTTTAGTCGAATTAGTTTAACGAACCTAGAGCTTATCTCTTGCCTGAAACTTATGAACCCTAGAATCTAAAGACGGTAATTTACGCAATGGCCACAGTGAGCATTGCTTGTACCGTTTATGTTAGGCAATTGTAATAAGGAGGAAATGCATTACAACTATTTAATGTGGCATTACTTTATTGTACAAACGATATAAACGACAGAGCGCGAACAATGATTCGATTTCTTCGTGTATTTCTGTCGTATAATACAATATACACTATATTCAAGGAAAATACACGGGGGAATCGAATCGCTGAGCGCACTCTCCCGTTTACGACATCGCCCACCGTTACTGAATATAACCCTTTCTTTTGATAACCATCTGGTTTATGTTACGATGTTATTGACGTTCACCGAAGTGCGGTCTGAGAATTTATGTTAGAGTGATCCTGTTTCTCACCAATTTCCAATTCTTCGGGGGCTTATATAGCTTCGGCTTAGCTCCCCAGCCAACGATAATTCCGGGGGAACCGTTAAATTGCTCGCCTTCGCTCCATTTTTTTCCTATCCTAAATTTTCGTTTCTAATACAAGTTCTTTCTGCAAATACGTAAAGAATAAGTCTGGTAGAAAATGTCCACATTGTAGAGTTGCCTTGAATGTTAGATCACGAACTCTTATGGCATATTACAAGTTCGAAGAGGGAAGAGACTTTACAACAATCTGTCTTATTAATTCGAGTTGCCTCTGAGAGAAGACTAACACTGGCTAATAATTTTCTAAGCAACTCCAAGTGTTGTAGTGTTCAAATTTCGTTTCAAATACAAGTTTCTATTAATTCAATTTTTGTAAAGCATTGTTACTTGCAATTTACAATAATGTCCAGGTGACAGTCCCGGATTTACTGACCGTGAAAATAATCTTGTAATTCAATTTTTTCATTATTATAATATTACAATATACATTCCATTTGGGTTGAACCGTACGGTACATCACGCAAACCGAGCATCGAAGCTATAACACTACAGAAACTGGGCCAAAATCGCTATAAATTAACGCATCGACCGTATATCCCAAATCACTCCGCCTAAATCCTGAATGGAAGCCGATTTAATGATCTGCGAAGGGACATAACCAATCGATCGGAACCTCTTTTGAATCTACGTAATGCAGAAGACGAAAGAAGAGTTCCAAACTCGAATCCGCAAAGGTGGCGATAGCGGCAGCGATAGAAGAATCGATGTTTTCAAGAAGTTCATTTTCTCCAAGGGCCCATGCATCTGCGTGTGTACATACAAGATGTGCTCTCGACCACAAGTAATTCGTTTTTTATTTTAAAAAGGAGGAAAAAGCAGCCAGAAGGCAAGGTAAAGGCAAAAACTCGCTCGGATTACTAAATATTCAGATTCATGGGCCTTTTTCTAAATCTAAGTAGGGAAGAGGAAATCCCGAAGAAATTATTTGAGATGCGCTTCCGGGAATATGAGATTTGGACACGTATCCCACAACAGATGGTACTCGTAGCCCTCGTGATGCTTTTTTGTTCCCTTTTTTATATATTTTCAATTGATGTTAAGACACACAGATGCTGATTTAGACCAACCAACCTGTAGTTATTAAAAGGGCATTGAGTAATCATTTAATTTGCATAATTCTTGTTCTTGCGGAAGTAATTTATTCTGTTAACGAAGCAAAAAAAACGCCTGATTGCTGCTACCTCTACAGCTTTATTTTTCAATCTGCACCTACACAAATTTTATAGTACTATTTTTCGATTCGCGTATTATTTGTTTTCCGCGGAGCCGTACATAAAACGGATACATAAAAAGCGACGAAATAAAAGCTGTATCAGGATTCAATTTCACCTTACTTCTATTTCATACGTTCGCAATTTTAGCTCGAGGCGTTCGAAACGCTGAAAACTTTAGCGGCAGTAGTAACATCTTCCTCGCTTCCAACATACAGTCCCTAACGGGTATTTTATGACTTGCCAACAGTAGGCAAAACATTCGATAACTACCTGACTGATGTATTCTTTTTTCGCACGTGTGATTCCTCCTATTTCCGGGTGATGCGTCATTCTTTTAGCGATTGTCTTTTCTTTTCACACAAAATCTACGACTCTAAGCTGGTGCGTGGATATGAGACGCTGTTGTCGCTGAGAGAAATTGAATTGAAGTCACATGGATCAGGGATATGTATATGCTATCACACCTCGTGAAACAAATCCCAAAGCTATTTCGATGAAACACATACGGTGTGTGTATTTTTAATTCATGTAAAAGGTGGGCCAAATTCGTTTCTAAAGAAATTAGACAAAAACTGACCTAAGCTCCTGGAGCTCGATTTTAAAGAGAAATCGATTGGTGAAATCCCTATTTTTATATCTTCCTTAATGTAAGAGATACAGAGCGTTCTCTTCAAATATGCAATTTTTAAAAACCCTTGTAACTTTTTTATTTGTGAAAATGCTTGATTTATATAAAAACTATATTAGGGCGCTTTTTGACGCAGAATCCTACGCTCTAATTTTTTCTTTTTTTAAACTCCTATTTTTTGAGATATTATCAAGACTTGTGTTTTTTTTATATGGAATACCCTATATATTTTTACACTATTGAAACGCATATAAAATTACCTTTAGAATGATATAACACACTTGATGTTTTATTTAAACAATTTTTAAATTATTTGTTTTTCTTCATTTCACATTATTTTATGATGGCTATGGATGGTGGTAAATAAGCAATATAAAAAAACACAAGTCTTGATAATGTCTCAAAAAATAGGAGTTTAAAAAAAGAAGAAATTACAGTATAGGATTCTGCGTCAAAAAGCGCCCTAGTATAGTTTTTATATAAATCAAGCATTTTCACAAATAAAAAGTTACAAGGGTTTTTAAAAATTGCACATTTTAGGAGAACGCTCTGTGTCTATTATATTAAGGAAAATATAAAAATAGGGATTTCACCAATCGATTTCTCTTTAAAATCGAACTCCAGAAGCTTAGGTCAGTTTTTGTCTAATTCCTTTAGAAATATAAGTTCTCAAGTAATCATAATAAGAGACATATTACACGTAGTATTTTTACAAAAGTAAATAATTTCGCAAGCGTTTTCTATGCGTTGTTGCAGCTCTTGTACGTTATTCACTTCTCCATTGTGATAAACTGTTTTAGATGGCATTAAAGAGAATTTTGCAAGGTGTTAGATCCGGAGGACATGCAGGCAAGGGTCCATTACGTCTATTCCGTGTATTTCCGTATTGGTAAACACTATTTAAGAGTTTGTAAACTTCTCGCCTAAAATGTGTCGGAGCTCCGGCATGTAGAAAGTACATTTTACACTATTTCTTATCGAAACGAACACCTTCTTATTAGAAGATGTTTAAGGCAAAATATTTTGAAGAAAATCTAAATAATTTTAATCATCTGTGCTGAAGAAAGTATGACCCAATAACATGAGATGGACTTAAAGTTTAGTTGATTTAGATGTTGCAAGACTAAGACTAAGAGGATGCTGGCTCTTCTCTCGTACTAATGAATATGCGACTCCCCTCTGGGGAGAAGAACTTTAACGTATTTGGGCTTTGATTTTGACTGTTTGTACTTCCAATTAGGTTATCCAAAGTTGTTCGCTGACGAGACTGGAATTATTTGTTACCTAGAGTTCTTGTGGGGTATCAGCAATAATCTAACGATAAATATCGTATGCCAAGTTTGTAAGACAATGCCAATTATGCATACTTATTCCATAACTGGATCCCTTTTACTTGAGGCTCTCTGTAAGCCTAAAGTATCATTTCGGTTTAAAATTAAACTTTACTAAGCTTATATCTAGTATTTGCACATCGGCGAACATGCTGGCCTTCACTATATGAATCACCCGCCCCATTCTCTTTGACAACGGCTTCCTTTTTCTTTACTTTATTTTCGTTCGGCCTAAATTAGAATACATTTCTTTGATCTGGTCGCCCATCTACAGTTGCCAGATAATTCTACTGAACAAATACAAAAAAATGGTTAAAATTGCTACACGACAAAAGGTGTAATACTTAGCTTTATTCATAAAACTTGGTTGTAATATTTAATATTGAATGTTTGGAACTTCGCCGAAAGCAAGCTGTGTCTAAATTTCTATTTATTTTACTCAATAATTATCTCTGAGCTTTTAGCACATATTAACTTTCTTGTTGCTCGTCAGACAAATCTATATTACTCTCCTGCGTCCAGAATTAATATCACCATCACAGCCATTTCTGTTAGCAATGTGTAGATTTTGCGTGATTGTATATCTATATCCCACAGTGTTATCGATAATTTATTGCTGCGGTCATAATATCAGAACATCAACTTTAATTAACTGTGCTCGGATCTTTACAACCCACCTCAGTATATTTCCAAAAAACGGGCTGCCCCCAGACATATCGATCCATAACGAAATCGTCTGAGTTTTACGAGAGTTTTTGATTGCCTCGCTTTGTAATACTTGGGATTCCCTCACTTACACGACAGCTAAGAGATCGTTGACTTTAAAGTTTTACTCTCGAAATAAGTCGCTACCGTTTATTTCGTACGAGTGTGTGAATGTTTGGGACAACATCCGCCGGATGAGTTTTAATAACAGTTCTCACGCTAGATTTAACCTATTTTACTTCCCTCTGTTCTTTTCTGCTTCTTTTTGGGTTTTATTAAATTCCGCGAAAGCACCGAAGTGGACGATCATTTGTAACTACCGGCGCTTCAGCATTTTTGGTCCCTCTCTTTTAAGAAGTTTCCACGGTTTAAAGCTATCTGGAAGAAATGGAAAAATATTTGAAGCGGAGGAAACTGGGGTATTACACATTAGTAAAGCAAATGTTCATTTTCAAAGTGTTATTGCGAGAGAGGATTTTTGGAGACACCACTGAAACATTTCAAATGAAAAAGTAGCTAGCAAAAATATCGACATAAAATCTTCGTATGTGAGGAGAATTGTTTGTCCAAAAGTCCAATGACACCAATTTGCGTCCAAATCGATTATGGCAAAAAAAATAATTCCAAACAGCGTCTTAGAGTTCCTCCAAAATTGTGATATCTACTCGAAACAAACTCCATATTTATTCAAATTAAATAAAATTATCTTTCAAAAACAGTAGCCGGAAGAAAACGACGTTTCTCGTGCGTTCAGTAGGAAAACCGCTACGAACGTAGCGTTTAGCGAAATTTTCAATTCGTCATGCGTCACGAAGGGTAAAACGAAGGTGGGGAAAAAACGCCAAAAGGTTAGCAAAAGCTTCGAGTTATCCAACCGCCGTCACCTTGTTCTTCGTATATAGCTGTACACAGAAGCTCGTCCAGAATATAAGAGACTGATGGCCGTATTCGATGGTTTTCGTGAACTTTTTTTTTATTAATACAGTCGGTTTGACGTCTTATTTATTGTCTTCCTCTGTGTTCGCCTTTCACGTTTTCCGAACGAACGCCGGGTGAAAAAGGCGAAAAACTTAATCATTACTCGGTTGGAAAGCGAAGAAAATTTCCTTTTCTTTTTCAGGTCTAAGTGGGTTCTGCTATTGACAAGGATATTTACAATTTTAGACGTTTAACTGTGGCTTGCTGATTGGTCTTTTTTTGTGGGGAGTTTGAAAGAAAATTTCCTTATGCAGATACCATATCGTCGCGAATTTCATCAAGTAATATAATGTAAGGAGTCACCAGTCAATTTAAAAAGAAGGTAATTGGAAATGGATTATTTAAAAGTAATTGAGGTAAAAGAAGGATTAAGTTCAGCCATCTTCTGGTGAACTTCATTTTCCCGATGCTCTATTTCAACAGCCGAAGTGAACGTGGTTCAAGTGAATTTTCTCGTACCCCGATTTATCCGCTATAACAGGTTCGTTCAAAAGTTCCACAAATTACGTTTGGGTTAACTTTCAATTGTATTTCTCGGCGTTTGCATCCAGAAAAGCGTTTCAGCATATCATAATCTACATGTAGTTTAGGTAGAGTGCAGCTAATGGCTTGGAATATCGATTTGGTAACTGTTAAGTAGTACTGTTAAGACAATGGTATCTTTCTCAATACAAATTGCCTTATTATTCATCGCCAGAGAATTCACCTTAAAATGTTTGAAGATACTGATATGTGACGAAATTTTTCTGCCAGAATTAAAGCCCTCTTCAACCCATCGTGTCCTCATCTTTAGTATTATGCTTATGGTAAGCGATGGAGAATTTATGCCACATTGTGGATCCCGTTTACACTGAATAGCCTTTCAGGCCTTTAATCAACCCATTGTTTGAAATTGGTTTGCCCCCACTCCTTAACCAGCATGGTCCTTCTAATTGATGCCAGAGCAAAATACATACAGGGGAATTGTCAGCCCCTATATAGTAAGTCTCCGGTTAGTACCTTTCTGAAAATATGCTTTTTGTTAGCAGTTAAAATCTCAACAGCCTTGAGAAAATTTTTTCTAAACATTCCTAGGTCCTAGGTGTCCCTTATCGACAATATTATTAAAATCACAGGTTCCGTGCTGTCACATTCCAATTTTATACGTCCAATACGCCCTCTATTTCAAAAAGATTATATTTCTTTAATGTGCAACACGTAACAACCTCGACAGTTTAGCTTCCACGTTTAGCATTTTCCGACCGACAAAAACGGTGGATTGCGGTTGTTAGTGGGGCGTCGCTTATTGCTAAAAATAAAATTTCGCTCCCGCGAGAATTTTGCACAAAACGTAATTTCGAAAAGTGTTCTGCGTCCGTCTGTGACGTTTACAGAGTTGCGGTTTTACGGTCGCATAAAGAATTGCTTTTCCATGCTTTTTAAATTGAATGTAGCGAACTATTCCATAAATAATTTCGCTTTAAACGCCGCAAATTAACTATGTAATTCCTGCAAGTAAACATGCAGCAGATTCGCACAAGAATTGTTGACGAGATCCCAAGATAGATGAAAATTATTTTATGAATTTGTACAAAAGGGGAGGAATACAAAAAACAGCGTTATAAACCATGTTACGTCTTTATTTGGAGTAAGGATGGTTTACAGGACATATTCCATACAATCATATGTGTTTCATTGAAATAGCAGTTCAGTGATTCAGCGGTAATAGGAGCTACTCGTTACTTTGGCTCACTTAGACGCTGTGGTTTCAAAGCCAGTTGGTCCAGTACAATGTCGAGTCATCAAGTTAACAACAAAATATTATTTTATTGTGTTATTTAACTTCAAGAATTATTTGTAAGATTTGTTTACGTTATTGGTTCTATTGTTTTAACTATTCACAATTTAATAAACATTTTTCAATTTCAAAGAGCACTGTTACATTCGGAGAAAGCCAGAAGCCCTGAAAATAAAATAAAATAAAAGCAGAGGTACGCTCACTTTACAAAAGTATGTTTCCTACATGCGTAACAGCATCAATTCATTTTTTGGCGACGAATATGTTAGCCCTCAATACAAAATATGTTTGCTAATGCAGCTTTTATACCTGCAAAAAGTACAGCATATTTTATTGAAACCACGCCAAAGAACTTTCAGCTAACGAATGATATTTCTCGGGAAACGTAAGTGC
This sequence comes from Oryctes borbonicus, assembly GCA_902654985.2. Taxonomy (NCBI): domain Eukaryota; kingdom Metazoa; phylum Arthropoda; class Insecta; order Coleoptera; family Scarabaeidae; genus Oryctes; species Oryctes borbonicus. Next base: position 3,240,390 of record LR736862.1, read on the forward strand.
ATAATGCAGCCTTAGGAAAGCTACTATAGAAGACAACAACTCGTTGTTACGGTAAGAGTACTTCAGATGGACTTGGGACGGATTAAACAGCACGTTCTAATTGTTTTCGTGAGTGAAAATTGCAGCAGGTCACTTGAGGTCTTCAGCCGTCTGTTTTACTTAACAGGAATAACAATGGTAATGAAGTAGTGGTCGTTGTAGAAGATTTAACTGTAATTTTCTAACTCGTACGTGTTATACATCATCAGAAAAAAGCTATAACAGAACCTCCTATATTACATTCTTTCACAAAAGAATAATCTTACATACTACTGCATCACAATATGTATGATGATACATGCAAATATTTTACAATAAATCGACAAAGAATTGTTTGGTAAGATTTTCATCGAATCGACATGAGAAACCGCAATCGCAAGGCAAAAAATGCAAATCATACAGCATCAACGTACGATGGAACTAGCGTTGCAGAACGATTGCCAGCCATGGGATGCATCGGCACTTATAAATTTTACGATCGCTGCTATTTCAGAGCCCGTAAAACGTAAAATATTGCACCGAGATGCTGGTAGCTATCTTTTACCATTTCCAAAGTCGACGGCTAGGGATGGAAATCACTGTATAGGATACTCTGTTCTCGGATGGAAGTAGGGGAAGTTTCAAATCTAGCGAATTCAGCTAAAGTCGGCTCATCAGGGTTGGATTCGATGTAACTTTGTTAGACGGGGGGATCATTAACGAAAATGAGAGCAGTAATTAGGAGTTTACAAGCGCTGTACTGTACGGATGGATGAGGAAGAGCACGCTAAAGAATATGAATGTAATAATTTGCTTTGTGATGTTATGTGTCTTTGGTGTAAGTATTTTCTTGAGAATTATGGCTTATAGATCTACAGCATAGACTTGCGATGTATCAAACCGTATTTATATGATAATTATTAGTGAAATTAGACTACCCGCCTAACCAACATATACAGATGCGCGTTTCGCTGTGTAACATAACATCAGTGCACATTTGTGGAAGGTGGCAGTCAATCGTATAAATACGGATTTGTAAGCAACCTTGCGACTAGGGATTGCTGGCATCATGGTATGTGAAGGACGTAATAATCGAGTAACAGCAAGAGAATTAATTACATTAAGAATGAAGTTAAACCACCACCGTGTCTGTAGATGGTTGTCTACCTTCATTATTATATAAATAAAACAAAAAAAAAACGGAGAGTGGATTTAAATTATTAATTCAGGTAAACCGAAAGAATGCAGCGCGATGGGCAATAATGAGGAAATTTAACATTAATGCTAAGTACATCACTTCGAAATCTCAATCAGAGAAAAAGATACGGCAGAATCTTTGTAGTTAAAATTTTATGGAAAAAAGCAGTACTGATCGCATATTCAGCCGCAAGTTGATGTGATATATGCTCATATTAAAATATATAAAACCAATGCAACAAACAACAATTCTGTGTCTTTTTGCATCCTATAAACAGTAACAAGTAAGTCGAGTTCCATAAACAACATCGCGATAGTTAAAGAGCAACAAAAAGAATGCGTCATTCCTTGATAAAATTGGCGGAGAGTCTCTATGGGAGTACAGATACATTAAATTGGCATACGCCTTACGAATACACACAAATATAACCCTTAAACCTCAAGCCAAAACCTATGAAAAGCCCTAGGCTACTAAGGACGTAGGTCGCATATTTCCAAACAGGTTAGGATATCGTTCTTTAGAAGAAGTGTAACATGGCTCTTTTTCGGAGACGAGGAAGGAAACATTAATTGTAAATATGACCCAGGAACAGTAAAATATGAGGACAACATAGCCCTGATCTGATCTGATCGATATTAATTCATCGCAATCGATAGATTTAGAAGAGACAATCCAGATGGCGGAGAGTAAATAAAATCATCTTCGGAAGCTATGAAAATTAAAGCAACGTTGTAGTAAGTTGACAACCGTTTGCGAGATTTGAATAGAAATGAACAGTATCGGGACTCGGATCAGAAGCTTCTGAACATCAAGAGGAATCAGTAAATCTGCGTTAGAAAGATGAAGTGATAATGTCAAATCCTTTTTATTGTTAGCGATTACATTTAGATCGCATAGATCTTTCCATGCGGTTTATAGTAAGAAAAGTGCTTTGGATTGAGACTACGTTCAAACCTTAAAGACCACTGTCTGTGAGAGTCTGTATTATTCTAATAGTATTAGGTATCCACGTGTTCCATTCTACGAGCTTGATAGGGAAGCAAGGAAATTAACAGAGAATTAAAGAGTGCAAGTTTCTCATCAATAAAGTTCGCCACTTTCCGTGCGCTTCACAGGCGGCGGTATGGGAGAGGACGTTCGAGTGTGTGCTTCGTAATATATGCGCAAATTTATGCTTCGCATTTTAGACTATGCGGTAGAGTGGGGATCCGAGACGACCTTGTTACCGATGTAACTGTAGAAGTAGAGAGATGTATTCTATCTGGAAGAATGAAATGTGCATTTGGTTTTCTGCTATTAAAGCAATATGCATCAACATACGAAAAATAAGAACAGTGCATAGAATAGCAGGGTTGTATTATAAATAAATATGAATGAAATATGAAATCAGTAATTTCAGAGTTGTGAGTTGGAGTACACGACAGAGAAAAAACATTTACTGGTTTAAGCGTCTTCCGCGAATTGACATACTGGAGAAACTCGTATATTTTCAACATCAGGTGTGTTTCCACAGTCATTTCCGCAAAACGTGTCCGCCGTGAGGGAAAAACGTGCTCATATTCAGAAAACGGGCATTCTACATCTACTGATGTTTCATTTGCATAATTAAAATAATCTTTGAATCAACTTAACGCATCTGCAGACGTGCCTTCACAAATATTTGTTAGAACGGCAAAATTTGAATCCCTGTCTAAAACACTTTCATTTTTTGCGCCTTCTACAGCACATATGTAGTTGCCAGTGAACATCTTTCACAATTTGCACTGATTCCTCTAACGAGAGCGACGAATTTTCCAATTTTGTTATTGCTTCCTCTAGTAATTCTTATGAATGGTTTGTAAATCTGTTTTAATCTGAGCATCTTGACATTTTTTGTGGCTTGTACTGACAGATGCACTTTGTTTCGAATCGAATAATAAAACCACGTTCTTTATTTTTTCAAAATATTTATGGTAGTAGCACCCCGCCCGTGTCCACGTCACGTTCCCGAACGTGTCAGAATCAGCTGTGGTGGTTCAAGGATATGGGGACACAATTCGTGAAATTCGCGCATGGTTGCGGCACCATCTGCCATAGACATTAAAACTTGGTCTCTCAAAAGTTCAACATTTTTATTTAATATAAAAATAGTATTTAATACCACTTCTGAAATGTTTTCGGTATTACATTGTTCTACTCGTCTGGATGCTGGCAAAATTGTAGATTGCAGTTGATGTGCCTTTTTTTACATGCTATCACATCACACAAGTACAGAATCATTGATTTCGTACATTATCGATTTTATTTATACATACAACGCTGCTATAATATATACTGCTCTCATTTTTCGTATATATGCATAATACTTTAATAGCAGAAAACCAAACGCACATTTCATTCTTCCATAAGATAGAATAAGTCTCTCTAATTCTATACTTACATCGGTAACAAGGTCGTCTCGGGTCTCTACCCCCTCGCATAGTCTAATATGCGAAGCATAAATTTGCGCGTATATTACGGATCACACACTCGAACGACTACTCCCACACCGACGCCTGTGAAGCGCACGGAAATGACGAACTTTACTCATTAATATCAATATATAATGGATTAATTTTTAGAACCTGTTAAAATAAATACTTCAACATTGAGAACTTTCTGTATATTGCCAGTATTTACAAACCTTTCTCAATAAATTCATACATTTCTAACCGGGTTTATATAAAATATAATACAATAAATTCCAATAAATATTAATAATTCAATAATGATTTAATTATCTATTATATTGAATAATATAATAAAAAATAAGTTAGGTATAGAATTCAAACAACTGCAGCATTGTAAAAATAAAAATTAATATAGATTCTCGTTTAATACAAGTATAATTTTTGATATACCTACAATGTCAATAACTCTCCAGGAAGGTACATAAATGTGAAATAAATTCTATTAATGTTTCTGCACAAATGAAACTATGAAATCGCTTCAACCATGCGCGTGGTCGATATTCGGCAATTTTAGATTATATTTTAGAGGGGGCGAATTTTATTTTCACATGAATTGGTATATCTAAATCATTTACACATGGCTTCGTCCTTTTATTCAACTATCGATCTTTAAACATATTTTTAACATTATTACAAACTGCAAGCAATAATAATTTTATAGAGAACTCTTGACATTTGACATGAATGTTTCTGTGGTTACCATCTTTTATTCCCATTTCAAAGCTTAGACGATCGCGGAACAGATGGCTTTCGAATTTATACTCGTTATAAATTTTCGCGACGTACATTTTACAACTGAGACGCAAGCGGTGCTCCTTATTAGATTAAACAGAGGAATATTAATGTCCCAATTCGCCTCCTTATAACTCGCCTAGAACACTCGAAACGTAGAGAATTTTTCACTAAAATACTGCAACGTTTTCGAAATGAATTTACTGCAATTGAAGCTACATGCTTTATCCATTTTAATGTTTGAGTTGGAAAGTTTGAACGCAAAAAAAACATTAAAAATATTCCAAAATTTATCTCTGATTTAAAAACTCGCCCGATCTTGTGAGATCACCGGCTGCCTGGTTAAGCAACCGCCACATACAAGCGCGTTTGTTGAATATTTATCGGTACAGGTAAACTTAAGAGCGTAACATAATCTTATATTTACATGCCGTTTATATAACATATGCGTACATATAGCTAGTAAGTAAACGCTGGTGTTGTTAGTGTGTTTTAGCGTTGAGTAAAGGAATTGTGCCGTGAAACGGAAACAGAGTTCGACATGTAGGGTGCGCATCAAGCCTAATAGGATCCGAGAATCTGGTTCGAAAATAATATGTGCAGTGAGAACTCTTGTCCTCCACACTTACAAAAGAAGAACGGCAGCATTCGGTGTACGGTTTAAATGTTGTATTTTGTCATAAGGAGAAGATAAAGACAAAACACAAGATCGAGATCAGTCTTGCCGTTTCAGTGCATTTATATCGAATTTATTAGTACTACTAGAATGATATACTTTCAGTACCTTTAGTCATACCAGCATTAAGAATTATTTGTCCAGTTGGAAGATGTTCGGAAAAAATGTCGTAGATGTTAATTAAGTTTATTTAATAAATTGCATAAATTAAAATATATATTGCGTCGAAACTCTGAATGAAAAAGAAGAATGGTAAATCTTCCAGTTGAAAATGAGAACTGCATTTATATTTTACCAATTAGCCGTCCTATTTGTGTCCTCTTTTCTCCAGATTTATGTTGCTTTAAGAAATTTCAATTATTTTGTTGTTATCTACAGTTAAATACATTAATGTCACCCAGCGGCGGGGGCTGATATCGTAACGAAAGGCCGCCCATTACGATTCGATTTTCTCATGTATTTTACTTGCATATTGTGTATATTATACTACGCAGGAGGAAATGTGGGGCCCCCCGTTACGTCATCACTCATCGCCAAACAATTAGTTTATCAATTGATATATTTGTTTTATTTTGCACCAGTGTGGGTAAAGATGGAACTTGGTGTTGATGGCTGTATTATTGGCACCTCGCCTGTATCAGTTTGTCGGCTTTGTATGGCGATACATATTTGTATGACCTATATAATTTCCATCCTTGTTTCCACGCATCGTCAATCATCTTATCGAGGAATAGCATAACAGATAGTTAAAATGGTTTATTTCCCAATCTGTCTATTTCCTTTCCTGGCCGCTGTAAATCGACACGCTGCTGTAGAATATGTGTAGTTGCCTGCATACCATCGTCTAGGTTCGTTCTATTTCTCGTTTCTTTTACTTGAATTGGAATTGATGTCTGTGAGGTTGATACAGATAGGCTTGGTGTCGGTTCTTCCGCTCCCCGGTCTTGATCGGATGTCTCAAAAGAAATTGTAACTGGTCGTAGTAGATATACTTTTTCTTTTCTGTGTCACATGCGCTACTTCTAATATTTTCTGCCTTTCTCCAGTTCTGCCAGTTCTCTACTTAAAATATGCGATATAAATTAACAATCATAAGTTATAAGTTATTTTGTTAAGATGTAGTGAATAAATTTTTGGCGTCTGTTGTAGATATTTAACATCCGGCTGTTCCAGTTCAGAATACGAATTTCAAGTCGCAAAAAATACAATGTCATGTATTGCGCGTGAAATTGTCAGGTATTATGGAGACTTTTGCAACCAATAAAAATGCCCAATCCGACTTAAGAGAAGCGATTTAAAATGGCAGAAGAATTTCATTAGTGCTGTTGATGGAAACCATATTCGCATCATATGTTTTAGTAACAGCGGTACCCAGTATTTAGATTACACCTAAAAAACAGCTAAACATACTGGATAGAAGACCACCTCCAGGCACTGAAAATCCAGCTCTTCCTTTTGGCATTTGGTTCTGGGGGACATTTATTAAGGCCATACCCAAGGCAACATTTAACTATTATTCAGAAAGTATTCAATTATCGGCTAACGAGGTCGCGCACATACGTAAAATGTACATTTGGTATACTCGCTAACAAATGGCGAGTATTCCATTCCTCTGTCCTGATATCAGCTGATTTTGCTAAAAAAGTTATTAATGCTTCATAAATTTATAAGAAGAAAGGATGGACACGAGTTTAATTTTACATTAATACCCTATGGGAGGTCTAGGGCCATCGACAGGCATTTCAATAAAAAAAAATGAGTGAATTAGTGAAGATGCAGTGTCTTATCATTACAAAAAAAGATAAAGCGATAATGATTTAATGAATGTTAATAACAAATTTAACCAAAAAAAAATTACAAATTTTGGTAATGCGTTCTACTAGACGACATCATATCAAGTAATGAATTGCGTTAACATACGGTTGCGAGAAACGCAGAGCAAAGCAGGTAGACACAAGACGAGAGCCAGTGAAATCGCAACGATTTTCACGCTCATTTAGACGGTCTCATTAGAATGAATGTGTGAGCAAATTGTTCCGAATTTATCGTTGCGATTTGATTGTTCGTGTAAATGCGTACTTGCACTAACCACATACCGAACGCACTGTAAAAATATACAATTTCTGGCCGGCTAATAAATACAATTGTACAGGTTATTCATATCTATAGAAATTAAAGTGTTGGTGTGCTTCATAAGCAACAATACAGCTGAACGATTGTCTAAGGTCAATTTAAAAAATCTCCGAGCGTGCTGCACTGTGCTGTCTTCATACAATATCATTTGGTGGCGATTCTTTAAAAGGGGTGTTCTGTGATGATATATATTACGAACGTTCTTGTTATTCCGTAAAATCAACTTAATAATGAGCAGTTTTTGTGTCTGTTGATGTGCCAAAGGTAATAATTAATAATAAAGATAATAATTACAGTAATAGCGGATAATCATTTTGTTATAACCAGTATTATAAATAATTCAAAATAACATGGTGTAATCACATTGCAGAATTCAAAAGTAACATGTAATTTTGTTAATGGATACTTCAATTGACTATAACGTATCACTTTGATTCGTATTTATGAAAATTGGTCACGTGATTGCGAATCAACAGTAAGCAAATGATTCCAAATCTGTTTTTTTTTCTCTCCAAAAAAATTCCGATTATTCCTTTAAAAATGTCTAAGTGTTATACGAAGTGTTATTAGTATAAATTTAATAGCGACAAAACAACTACACACCTTTTGAATTGAATCTGAGGATTGCTTTCATTAAACACGGAAGACGTATACGTAGTGTACATGGCGTAAATACTCACTATACAGTGGAGGATTTCGTATAATTAAAATAAAGCTTTACGGTTTGCAGAACTCTATTCAAGATGCGTCAGAACGGGCGCAAAAATTATCGCGTCGCGGTAATTTCATTTAAGAGTCATATAATCTACCTTTAGATGAAACTAGAAAAAGGATATTTAAATATACAAGTATGCAGTAGGCAATGTAAAGGGTAGGTGTGAAGTTGATAGAAGCGTGAACGTAAGAGCATTAACGCAACATCATTAAGGAAAGGCTTAAATATCTAATAAAATTCGATGAAATACGCATATCTTGACACGTAATAAATATACGTAAAGCAACGATATTTATTAACGGTTTGAAAATAATCATTATTTATTTAAGAAATTTCTATTTAACATCTTCAAGCAATATGAGTCGATAAAGGAATAACGCACCAGTATAAAAAATTGTTAAACTTGGAAGTCGATGAAAACCAGCCCAAATAAATAAATAAACATTCTTTCTCCGGAGGTTTACTTTATTTCCAGACGTAATTCAATCTGAAACGACCGAATAATAACGCACACGGTATCCGAGGCTAATTTTTCCCGGCTTAGCCTTCCATTTTCTCGGCATAAAAACGATTAAATTTGTTAAACGGTAAAAGCGGCCGTCTGACAAAAAAAAGAAAGGATTTCGCGAAATGCTATCCCGCCAAACTCTAAGGAAATTTAATAGCCACTTTCGTTAAGTTTTTAATCATATTATACGGTGATTCCCTAAAAACGCAAGTCACGTAAAAGGATAATGTTCCATAGACGGCGTCTTTTTTTCTCGCCATTCCAGCTCGAAATATTATTCTTGTAAATTGGCCTACTTAATGTGACCATCGGGCTATTTCGAAAGAAAGAATTTAATATCCTTTCACCCCCTCAATCTTTTGATTTTTTGGATTTTATTTGAAATAGGAGATGGGGAGAAATCTTCAGAGAAAAGTCGATGTCCTTATCAGATTTTAAAATCTTTATTCAGTGCAAAACCCCTAAAACTCCCTAAAAAACCCAGACGGTATTTCTAAAATCCGGGAGATAAACGGGAAGGAAATCAGGAGAAATGAGATGAAAATAGGTTGGTTGCTTTTTAGAAGCGAAAAAAATATTCGCACAGAAAAGAAACGGTAATGACAGCACAAAGAAGAGTATAGATTGTCAAAACCCCAGAATACTTTTATGTGTAAATTGTGTATGTATTCCATGGTTTTGCTACTACCTCCTCGACATAAAGAGTGTAGCGCAGTCTTCCAACTGCGAGTGCGGCGATTTGAAAGTGTGCCGGAGCCACTAAGAAAATTTGACACTAGCACATAGCACCTAACTTTGTCCAATCAGACGCAGACCCTCTTACCAAAAAACAGCGAATTTTAGGGATATTCGTTAATGTTACTTACAAGGGAAAATTCCAAGGTGGCACTCATCGATCGAATAGAAACTTAGCAGATTTGTAGGATCCTACAATTCTGCCAAGTAAAACCTCGCTTTCCGTTTCTGTGAAACTTCACGCGTGAAATTTGACGATTAATTAACCACATTACTCTCTCGCCCCCAATTACCCAAAAGTTCCGAAATTTTCATCACACTAGCTTGGCTTCCTGTGACATTTTCCTCTTTAGAAAGATGAGACGTCTAATGTTGAAAAGGCGAAGATTCGACACAAAAAGACAGATTGAAATCGAATCACTGACGATACTGAATACATTAATAAAACATCCCTCCTAGAATGCATTCATTTCGTGACAGAGACGCTTTGGTCGGCGCTTGCACTCCCAAGTTATTTTATGGTGCAATGTTTAAAAAATGTTGTTTTTTTTTTACAAGACTGTAACAAATTTCTATTAATATATTCTTGCCATTCTTGTGATTGCATTATTTTTCTCCGCATAAATATATATTAACATAGATGAAATACGTCCTACATAACCATTTTTTTTTATAAAAGAATTATTTATCTAAAATATATGTGTTGGCGCGCCATTGTATTAACGATGCTGCTTAGATTCAGTACCCGTGTTGTAATAAGTAATATTGGTAACACGCTAGCAGGCAGTCACGTCGTAACTTTTTATACTCAACAGAGCGAATTGGACTGTTATTTATGTACGTGATAAATAATGATTTCGCCACCGTAAAACGACACGTTAGTAAAGCGACATTAGGTGAACTTCATGAGGCTCTCTTGTTTTATGTCTAAAATCTGAAATACCTTTTACCTGCGCATTATAAAGAGTTAATTTTAATAGTGGTAGATGTGCTCGGCACAGCTAAAAGATGTCCGGCTGCTGTTTTTTTTTCAGCATTGGCACGGAGTTTGGTACCAGTACTTACTAAAGGAAAGAGTAAACAGGGCTGTAGATTGAAATGAATGAAATACTAACACTTGGATATGGGGATTCCGAGGCCTGGTGTCAGATTTAACTTAGCACAGATCTTTTATGCAGTAGTTCTATAAAATCCATTATTCACCTATTTACTCTATATATCAGTAATTAGAATGTACATTTTTAATAAAACATATACTATATACATATAAATTTTTTCATATTCCGGGTCTGAAAAGCCCGTGGTCGTTGTTTGTATAGAACTTGGAAAGAGCGGACAACACAGGCTTTATTCCTGATGATTTATATATTGAAGAATAAGATTCTACTATGCTATATGTAGGCATGTAGATCAAAATTTTATGTTTTCATTCAGCCACACGTATGCGTAGGGTTTGGTACATTTGGCTTTCAGTTGGCTTCAGTATGTTTGACTTTCAGTTGTTTTTTGGTCTAATTCTTTGAAGTGTGTTAGTTGTTAGTTACATACGGTATGTTGCAAAGGAGATAGTATACAAACAATTCGATACGATGATACAAATTATGAAAATACGTTAGTACAGTGGAGTGAAAGAAATGATTTGCCATCTGGGGAAAATAGCGATTCTCCCTTTGAGCTAAGAATCAGGTTCGAGTAAAGATAGTGATAAAAATGATAATACAACGGGTGATGCTAATGTTAGTATAATAAGACAAGTGCCTTATTCATCTGTAAGTATGTACGTTGCCGCGAACGGATTTTAGTCGATCTTGAATCGCCACCAGTATTTACCAAAGAAACGGATATCCACTATACCTGTAGAAGCATTCAAACTGCCCACACATTAGTACAAAATCCATACTGGTGATTCCGTATTACGGTTTGATGAGGACTTTCACCTCTCCAATAGTGCATATCATGTAGGTTCAAAACACCATCGCGACTGAAACCTGCTTCGTCGGTGAACAAGATTAATAACAGAAAATTTTGACCTTGGTTTTGCAATCTCTCGTTCTAATCGGTGATGAATTTTTTGGAAGAAGCTAGCGAGGAAGCTGTTCTTTGAGGACTTGTCTAACTGGTTCACGGTTACAGCTGATAATTGTAGAATTATTTTCGACTATTTGCAAAACAGCTTCTGCTACTTCACTATTGACTTTTGCTTTTTTGAAATAGCTATCTTTTCGCCTATGTACGTCAATAAATGTTGGAACATTAGGAATATGTCTTAATGAATACCTCTCTCGATAGATGCGTTCAGCTTCGAAAGAATCTGATCGAGCTTCACCATAACACATAATCACATCTCTGTATTTTTCAAATGTGTAGAGAACCATTTTAAAAGCAATTTACAAAAAAAAATACACACAAACAACAAACAACAGAATCGAACAAAAACGTAACCAGGAACTCGACAAACTTGAATAAATTATTACAATATTAATTCCATAGTCAACTATAAGTCATACGGTTGATAATGAAGATCCAAGCACCAACTGTTCTGGAGTACTTAACGAAGCTTGTGTGGTGCGGAGTGTGCCGATACTTTACTGTTGTTCGATAGGCAAGAGTTTTTCAACGCGTTAGAAATACGATAATATTCTAACAATACTCGAAACTAAAATACACTAATTTTGATTCAGTTATGTTAAAAGAAATTTCAAAAAGGTTATTTTTTTTTAAACTTTTAACCTGTAACTTGAAAACAAAAAGATTATGGACATTAGTGTGTAAGACCTTTTTATTTTACAATATATAGTGCATTGTACTAATTTGGAATTGGGTGTATGGTCTAAAAGTTAGAAGGGCGGAAATCCTTAAATATCGATAAACTTTGTGCTTATCTGAAAGCTGGTGTTGGACGTGGATGAGATGTTCCTATTAGAGAGCTTCATTTCTGGAGAATTTCCGAATCCTTTGCATAGAGCAACAATATCCGTATTTCGATTCGAAGAAATAAGATTTTTGAAATCTGACGATAAATACATAGAGAAAGTTGGAAACTAATAAGTAGATGGCAGACCTTTACGAACAATTGCAAAAGAAACTTGATTCCAGAATAAAATGTTATCATAGATGAACAACTTTTGTCATACAAAGGGAGATGCAAGTTTATAGAATATATGCCAAAACAAGCCAGCAAAATAGGGCCTAAAAATGTGCGAGTCAACTTCTGTATATAGCGTTGATGGATTAATTTATATTGAACGTCAACCAGACGAAGTGACATGCACTACATATCGTAAAAACATTCGTGCGTAGTATTTATAATACAGGGATCAATCTCGCCACAGATAATTTTTTCACAAGTACACCGCTGGCAACATATCTATTAGAAAAGAGTACAACTATCTTGGAATTTTTTCGTCAAAATAAAACAGATATTCCAAATGAGCTGAAAGGCTCTAGAACCCTCGAAATATTTTCTTCTTTGTTCTGTTTTAGAAATAGCCTTATAATAGTCAGCTACGTTAAAAAAAAGTAGTAATATTGCTGAGTTGTATGCATTTAGATAGATTTTTTTGTCTTTTTGTAAGAGTACTTTTATAGGAAAGAACAAAATATTGAGTTGCATTTAAAAAATTTCCATTTGGAAATTTAAGCGTAATTATCGGACACGCTGTACAATATTTCCGAAAAATTTATTCAAATTCTAATACTACTCTACGTATAACAATTCTACAAAATGTAATTTCCCAAGTACACTTTCACAGTTATAAAAGTTCATATGCGCTCGTCCATCTGTTAAAAATGCTCAAAAAATGTAAATATTTCAGATAAGGTTAGAAGTAGTTGTCTTATCAAAAAGCGTCAGATTATTAAAAATATTTTAGCTCAATAGCACATGTCGGCTTTAGTGTACTAGTGTAAGTTTTCCAATGTACACTTTTCCACATATCGATGGATGTAGTTCCCGATGAGATACTCCGTATATGGTCAATTTTAACTTCAAAATTGTTTGTAGAACAAGAGGATTTTACCAACCCGTACAGAGTAATTAATTTTCAAAAACCAATTTACTATTTGTAATGTCACCTCTAAAATAACTATCTATTCTTTGAAAAGATGATACCGGTTCTGTTCTAAGAAAATTCCCCAGACAATTTCCTAATCCTAAAAAACCTATTACTATCTACAAACCTTTGCAGCTTGTACCTTTTCCACGCTGGACGAGCTCGTCGTGTTCGTCGACGTAATATAATCATTAGGCAAGGCTATAGGCACTCCACTGATGCCACCAACGCCACCTGTCACTGTTCCGGCGCTACGATAGCCTGCCTTCTTCAGTCGCAGTTTGTTGACATGGAACGCCGATCCGTAGCAGTACATCAGAATCATGGTCGTGGGGAAGTAGAAACCGCAAGCCGCTAAGATACGGATCGACGCTTGCGAATAGAACGGCTCACACGCTATCATTCCGGTCGAGTTGAAGTAGTAGCCGCCCCTGGGTAGGACCAGGACGGCAAAGACGGTGACCGATAGGATCCATGTCATGCTGATTACGGCGACGCAGCCCTGCGAACATAAAGCAAACGGAATGATGGAAAAAACATGCTCCCAAAAGAGATATGTTCGTGTATTGGGCGTGTGATATGTTTGAAAAAGGATTTACTTACAAGAAATATGCCTTTCATATTACGTATAGACGTATGGATGACGTGGATAAAGTAGATGCAGAGGTATAAAAAAAGTTTGAAAATGGAAGGAAGGAAAGGAATATGTGAATGGATTCGGGTGAAGCTTTTTGTATAAGATGATGAATATTAATGTGGCAACATCGGAAAGTTACGTATATCCACCAACTTGAATGAAACTTGACGTATTAATAGACTACAAAATGGTATTTTACATTTTGAGCTTCTTTTAGCGCTTGCTATAATGCAATGAGGTTCTAAAGTATCTATCTTCCACCTGCCAACTTTTGAACAACAAAAGCTGATGGTTTTTAGAAAAGTCGGTCGATTTTCTTGCGAACTAACTTTAGATGTCATCGGCAATTCAATTACATTTGGTGTTCCAGTCGAAGCCATACCATTCTTATTTGCATACGCAGGGAAAAAAGGTTTTAATAAAATATTTATTAAGAAATTTATATTAACACTAAATAAAATATATATTTGGAATAGCAACATCTTATATTTGCGACAACAATATTAAGATATTGAAGAAGAAGCGCGTATCCCTCCTTTAACAAACGACCCGCATCCCAAAAAAAAATAATCAAGAATACTCAAATAATTATACCAAGGTCAAGAAAAAGAATAACAAGATGTATGATGTTTACAGTATTTTAAGTTGTTGAGAAGGAACGAGGTAAAGATGGTGTGTAAGAGAGAACTCACTGTTAACATCTCTAGTTAAAAGAACACTATATGAGATTGCAACACTGTGAACTCTCTGGGTTCTATTTAACAAATGCTTTCTAAAAAATGCATCAGCTTCAATACCAAAGCAAATTTATTTCAAAATGCTGAGAAGCCATTCGTATTCATGGTTTACTGTGTAAAAAGCTTTGAAATAGTCGAAAGAATCCAGTACAGTAACTCTATCCGCGCTAACTTATGGTGCAGAAGCCAGTTGCATGAAGGATGTAGATTCTAAGAATCACCCTATCAAACCCATAGAGCAATAGGAGTAAGAAAATGAAGTGAATTTTCCTATCTACGGTCCCAGAGAGATAATTGAACCAAAGCCCGTAACTTTTTACCAAAATAAAGAATTAACTTTTGCAAAAAGTGATGCAGCAATTCTTACAAGCCAAGTACTATCAAGTTCTTACTATTTTAATTAGGCAAAAAAATGTCACAAATCCTTTAATCTCATGATTCTTCTAACTGCAATAATAACCACGAGACTTCCTTAAGATTTTCTTCTTTAAAAATTCCGAATATGTGTTTCATCCTAGAATTCTAGAAGTCGACAAGCTGGATATTGATTTACTACCGCCGTCGATCCTTCTTTCAGCTTATCTATTTCTCTCGCATATATACCTTAAATAAAAATAATGCTCGTAGCATATATGTCGTCCTGTTTTCTATACAACAGGAACCCAATAAAACGAAATCTGCTTCGAATGCAAGGCGCTGTCCCAGTCTGTCTCGGCCATCATTCCGCGACGTAATACAAAAGCTTGAAATAAATCTTCCCTCTAGCGCGCTAAGCGTTTGTTTCGCAGTGAAGCTTACTCTGAACAGATCACAACAAACATTCATCAAGTGATTCGCTTTGTGACACTTCCCCGGGGGAAGAGGAGACCGTCCGCCTGTTTTCTAGTAGTATCGCAACGTGGCGGAAAATGTCACCAAATGCACATACAACGAATTGGCTGGCTAATGTGATATATAGTAGAACATTTTCTGAAATGTGTAACCCAACCAAAACGTCGCTTCATCACATCATTGGTACCTTATTTTTCCTTCTTGTAAAAACCTTATTAGGTATTACAAAGTGATATACGGATATATCTTGATAAATATTACGGAAGGGGACCTATTAACAGGTTGACTACCACGCCTACTTGATAAAATGTGCTTGAGACGCCACAATTTAAAAATCAAAATATTGAATCAAAATATGTTGGAAAACAAAGCTTTTTACATTTTATCACTTCAAATTTTTTTTACAAAAAAAAACATGCTTACAATTTATCTCGTTTACTATACAATCATCCGAGCCTGAAACTGCTATATATATCCAACGAATTTACTCGTTCTGGGCACTACACATGTACCTTTCAAAAACAAGACAACTCGTGGTAAGCTTCTAACAATCAACAACCAAGGAGGTGTTAACTAAATCAAATCCTTTAGCCTTCCCCATAAATAAAAGTGAAGCACGCACAGATCTGGAAATCTAGCCGCCCGTGGAAAAATGGATCCTTTTCCAATCCATTGACGTGGAAACATTAAGAAGATAGATGCTGAAATATTTATATTTCGTTACGTAAAAGTTTAAATATGTTTCGCCGTTTAGTTGATTTAGTTGATTGGGAAAACAGCATCTTCATGGTAAATATCTTTCAACCAATTACAATAATTGAGACTATGATCAAGTTCTATATTCGAGAAGGCTTGACGTAACACCATATGGTATGGTTCTCTAGTACTTGAGTGAGGAAGAGTTTCAACATATGCAAAAACTCTCTGTTTATCACATTAACTTCAGTTCTAGCTACACGTGTCCTGGTAGGATTTCTACAAATTTGAACATACCCCAGTTTACGCACCAAACGTTTGAATAAATACTTCTCAGCTGAAATGTTTTCTATCTGGATACTTAGCGGCATATTCACGTCCACCAATACACATATTTCCACAGCATATCAAATTATGCTATTGTATTCAAATGATATCAGATTTTATTACCTTTATTTGAAAAGCGATCAAAAACAAATAATCATATGAAACCGACACACATACCGACACAATTTTGCAAAAGAAAAGAAAAATAAAGTTAATGGACCGTTTTCGTCGTGCGGTTACGTTTGAATTTTTAGAGATAATTGAAGAAAACTTGTACAGTAGGGTAAACATCAACGAGTGATGAAAACTGTAACAGTCAAAACAATGCAAAGTGTCCTTTCAAATAAGTCCACGTTTCTTTAGTTCGGATAGAATCTGCAGAAGTTATAGCAGGTTTAGTTTTACATAACTTACTACTCTTATTACTCTCAATATGACAAAACGTCTTTAAAAAGTGGTGCGAAATTAATTAAGCCGTTTAATGAGCCATTTCATTTAAAATTTAGTGTTGACTCTAGCAACTGCGCCCCCTAGCGGACATGTTTGAAACTTTAAAATATTTTCATTCATCTTTCCATTGCCACTTTAGTTATGAACAAATTTTTCCCATTACTATAGCACTGCAGCTTCCAATATGTCACCGGTCATTCTTAACGAGGCACGCAGTATATATGTTTTCGGAAAGCAACTCATTCCACTCGACCAACGACGATTATCAAAGCGTAGACTTAGTAACCAAACCCAAGCATTAAATCAAAAATCGATGAGTTCAGAGGAAATACGAGTTGCCAAAGCATTCAAACTAGATTGACCGAATACAATTCAGAAATCTAAGATGTAAAAAGCAGGTCTAAACCGCTAGCGCCGGGCGCCTCAAACAACATCTAGGTCGTGGATTTAATAAGCAAATTGTGAAAAATTATTCAAAAGAAATGAAGGAGAGGTCGATTTGGTAGCTTAGGGTACATATGTAGGTCCATATTATTTTGCAACTAGGTTTTCCTTGAATATCAATCAAGAATCACTTTCACCTTCCTCTCCAACGTACTTCTCATACAATCACACGCTGCACTAAATCCAGCCTTCCTTCGGATTTACAAATTATATCTTCAATTCAATGGCCCTGTACGCCCCCATGTAAATATGTAGGCTACTGTTACTAAATGTCTAAAAAACACATTCTGATTTGAGCGAAATTTGTTAATAAATATTTATGAATACGTAACACCTCCCTACCTTCAGTTACTCTTTAAAAAAGACCAAACTAAATTGACGAAAAAGTCCTTCAGACCGCACCGAATAGTCTTTTCTTCGATTCTTGGCAGCTCGCTTATCTAGCAGCATATGTGCAATTCGAGTACTCGGGACATAAACGAGTGCCAGCGAACGTCAATAATGGCATTAGCTTTCGGGTAAATTTTGGCCGTCGCAGCGGGATTGTATATTCCAACACCACGATCGGTTTTGGGTTAGATAGGTCAGCAGAAAAGTACGAAGTGTGGATTTTCTCCGTAGTGTACAATGGAATTGAGAATTCTCCTATTTAGATAGGAAAATACTATTTCTATCCTCTAATGAAATTGCCAGAAATACATATCTAATATGTATGTAGGACCTTCTTCAGAGCAAATACATATTTCCCCAAATGAATTGTTTCAATCCCAGTAACTGTAAAGAAGTCGCGAGGCGGAGTAAATTTTGATACAACCCAATGAATTAAAATCTCTGTGATAACGTACTCAAAATAATAGCTTTGACAACTTTGGAAAAGATCTGAAAGAGTTCTAAAGTAGAGAAATCTGAAAATATTGTAGTTAAGCTTTCAATGAAGAGTAAAAGAAGTTAAAAGAACAACTGGAATGGTTCGGTAAGCCTGCCTGTGCAGAGTTAGGCTATGTGCGTTCGAATTTGACTACACAAGTCAGATAGCAGATTTTTCTGAAGAGGGTTTGATGCAATCCAAGTCACAATTCGCTTGGTGCCAAAGCAACAATTTAATCATAATTTAATTCATCATAATTTCATCATTACCAACGACGAAATTAGAACCTATTACTCTACCTGATTTCATGAGGTAAAAAAGGTCCAATATCGAACGGTCTAAAGCTCTTTATACGCCGCTGCATTATTGTTATTGTTCTTCAACTACGTTAACATCAACATCTACAGCTCTGCGGTCTACTGTCCACGCTACGTTGGCGAAACGCGCTAGACATCTCGATAATTAAACCTGACGTTGTCTCTACCTAGAATACATCGCGGTTTCAACAGCCATTAACTTCTTAGACGTAATCCTCGCAACGGCTGGTAATTGGGTCGTCGCAGGTTGTTGCATTTTGGCGAGACATTTTCAACGGTAATTTGCACAGCCCGTTGTTTGTTGTTGTTGAGTATTATTAGGTGCAATTAAAAAGTAAACAAGTACAGGAAATGTATTGTTCGCTAGAAAAGGTGGAAATTGACAAAATTAATACCGGTTTTGCCTACTTTTGAAGGATATGCACTACGAACAACGTCTTTGAATCCTTTTACCCTCAAAGTCTGTATGTCAAGGGTTATAATGCTTCCATGGTTTCCAAAAACAACCCCAATCCTCCCGGCTGTGATTAATGAAAATCGGCGACAATAGGGCCGCATTCGGACAACCGAAGACGTAGTTTAGAGTGCGAAAAATTGCCCGAACCCGCGGAAAGAATGGTCACCCCCTTCTCATCGCATTTCCTCCGTCTTCTCAATAATGGCCAATTCCCTTTCTTCTCGTCCAGGCGAAATTAGATTGCTAATTACCGGCTCTACGCAAAGTGAAAATGGAATGAAATATTAAGGACGGTTTTTGTCGGCGGTTAAAGGGTTTAATTAGTTCGGGGAGTGAAGCTAACGCTTTCCTCTTAAAAGTCCCCGATAAAAATGTAATTTCGCTAATAGATTTTTTATTCGTTATTGCCGAGGAGCAATCTTCAGCGTTGATTCTTAGATTTTCCTTTCTTGGAATCGCGAATTCTAAGTAAAAACATTTGCTCCTTCGAAATCTATGCCACAATACATCTTATAGCAATATAGCGTACGACTTCCCAAAAACATAGAGTCCCGCCGTATGATTGATGTGTTATTTCCTATCGAAGCTTCACGGCCAATGTGTGACAATATATTATTCACCCTCGTGTTCTACTTTCCGTATAAACTAGGACTTTTTTAGCCTCATACGACTTCCATTGTTGTTATTTATTAGGTGACCTGAAAGAGGCATTCGCGCCGCGAAATTGATAGTCATAGATCATAGAATGGAGTACGGTAGAAAAAGTTGTAAAATACAATTGTAAAAAAGTATAGCTAGAGTATTGGACATATTCGTATTGTAGTCCTGAAACGCATCAACTGATATTTTTTCTCTTTACATGGAAAATGCATTTTGAACGTTGGAAACATAAACAATGGATTCAGCATACTATTTTACAACATAGCATGAATACAAACATGTTAACTGGATAAGTATTTATAGCTTTAGTTATACGAAGAGAGTGCGATAAATAATAATAATAATGAAGAGCGAGAAGATAATTGCAAATAATAAACAGTACAAGAAATATGTAATACACAAAAGAAAATAATAGCGCTTATAGAACTTTATTTTTCAGCATCCTCTTCTTTGGGGTCGATACACTTAGTCTAATGTTTTCCTATCTTTTTTTTATTCCTTTTGTAGACTTCGTACTATCACCAAAACTCTTATGCCACTTGAGTACAATACATGCTTAAACCAGCCTAGTAGCATGGTTGGTTGGCTGACGGTTGACCTTCAGTTGGTACAACGTCGTACAGTTGGCACAACATCCGTAACGGTTAGCCACGTTCAGAGTGTCAGTAAGGTATACAAAGCCAATGGTACTTTTCTACCGTTAAGTATCAATTGGCTCTAGGTCAGCAACATCAGTTAATGATAATCAAACTACGTTAGGCAGTAAACACTTGAGTGACATAAACAAGTCGATGTCGAACCAATTCAGTTGGTGCAGCGTCGGTTGAAGATCAGTTGCCAAGCGTTGTAAACATGTGACTTCACAGTCGGCAGCCAATTTTCAGGGAAAAGGTTGGTGCACAACAAAAGTAGATAGTTTATCCAAAGATCAGGTAAGTATGCGAGAGCGTTGCGAGTCAATGTTTCAAAAGTGTAAAATTTTCACGTAATCCCGACATCGCTGCCATCGTCGACCCAAGCGATCTGTAATCGGGGGCGAACGTTGTGCCATACGCCTCTGCTACTAAGACACTCTACAAAAACTAATCCTCGAGAGTTATGATCTTTTATTCATGTTAAGTAATGAACTACAAGAATACTAGGAAAATTATACTTCAATAATACTCAGTTAGATTCGCGAACGTGCTTACGCAAACCTTTTCTGATACACATGGGGCTCTATCGCTTCATTTATCATTGGACACATCATTCCTCGAACCTGTTTCTGAAAATAGCTTTGTCCACATTATGTCTACAATGGCCAACAAGAGCACGCACAGCGGATGATTATGTGATTCCCAGCTTCCCGGTTCGAGATGCTAGATATGTCCCTTATCTATTGTAGAAATGGCAACATTTCCTGATATCCGTAAGCGTGGTGGTCAACTATCCACTGACAGCAATACTATCTGATTTTGCAAAAGTGTTTGGACAAGTATTGTATTCAAATATATTTTGTAGTGATCAGTCCTGTATATCCCCATATCGGCACGAGTTGGACGTTCCATTGTAACAAATCTAACTACTTTTACGCAATATGCTTGTGAAGTGTTAGATAAGGGAAGACAAGTAGATGTTATCTATACCAATTTCCCTGTGCCTTCGACACAATTAATCATGAATTATTATTAGAAAAGTTACACGGTGACGTCACTGCTTACTCTGCTTAGATTATATTTGTCTGGCAGCGGAAGATATATTTTCTGCAATAAATACAGATCTAGTAAATATGTTTCTGTATCAGGAGTTCCGCGAGGCTCTAATCTAGGATCTTTACTTTTTCCATTATTTATCAATGATTTATTGTCAGCTATATCATGCAAAGCACTTGCCTATGCTGATGACATGTTCATGTCAGTAATGTAGATTATATTCGGGGATTACAGGAAAACTTGGATTTCATTTCAAACTTGTCGATAGCAAACGATCTATTTTTAAATGTAGATAAATGTTATCGACTTAATTCCTGTTATTTCATAGATAAACACGTAGAGGACATATGTGCATCAACCTCAAAATATTTTGATTTATTATTCGTTCATCTAAAGAGTTCAGCGACACGTCAACGATAAAGGTTTTATATTTTGCGTATGTTGTAAGTAAGATAAAATATGCTTTCGAGATATTATTCAGCCTGGAAATAAAATATTGAACGTATACAGTGACGATTTCCGTGGTATATATCATTTAGGGAAACTGGCGTATATCCAGACGATACTGTAGAATTAAATAACTATGGATTGTCATCTTTAACCGAACGTTGTGGATTGTTTGGTTCTCGGTTTCCTGATATGTTGGTAGCAGGTAAAATTGACTGCTCTGAATGATTGGCCAGTGTCGATTTCCACATTCCACAACTACTATCTCGATCTAAGCTTTATCATCCCGGCTGCTAGAACAAATATGATCCTGAGAGCACCACTGACACAGATGTATAGCAGTGCTGAGAGCCATTACCATATATTCAACAGTGTTATTGGAGTTACCGGTTGGGCAATAAACCATTATTATTATCTTTCTAACTTCATCATTTGAGCCAAATCTTTTTTCTACCAGCCATTTTTTTCATACTCGTAAATAGGAAATAATCGCCGGGGTGCTAAATCTGGCAAATATGGTCAGCGCGGAAGCAATTCGGATTCTAATTTTACCATGGCGACTATACAAGTGTGCACGTATGCATTGTCTTGATGAAACAGAACTCCTTTCTTCCAAATGCGGATGGTTTCCTTTCACAGCATTGTTGAAACGATCCAACAAGTTAGCATAACCTTTGTCATAAATCGTGTTCTTCAAGGCAATTAACGTGGATTATCTCGCGTACATCCCAAAGCACTGTGGTCACTTGACTTTGACCTTCTTTGAGATCGGTTGGCCATGAAAAATGCACTGTTTTGACTGTTCTTTAGTTTACGGTGTACTGTGATGAATCTACGTTTCGCTAGCAGTTATGAGTCTATACAAAAAATCATTCAGATTACGCTTTAACTTCGCTAAACATTCGTTTGAAATTAGCACCAATCTTGCAAAAGCTTCTTTATTTTCAAATGAGCTATTAAAATGTTATGTACCTGGTCAACTACTTTTACGAAAAAATAGTTATTTCGATTCTAGTACCAGCATCCCCTGTTGATGCCAGGTAGTTAACGAACTACCCTCGTACTATATTTGAATACTCGAAATTACGAGCAACTACATCAAACAATTTCATGGAGCATTCGATTTACTTCCTCTGGATTTCGCAAGGGGATGGGATAAACAAGATTTGTTTCAACCTGGTGCACTATTGCATCTATTCCGGGAAAACCTCTCAAAGCGGTGCACCTCTTCGTGTTAAACTGAGAAGATTTACTGCGGATTGCGGTACTTATCCGCTCAGGTATTTCGCTAGCGGAAGTGAAATACTGCTAGTTTAGAATGGAATTGTTGCATCGCTGTTACAATGGTTGAAGCCCTATTATTTCATGGAATTTAATATTTAATCATGGATTATAATCATTTCGTAAATAATTTAAGCCAGCTAGAAAGGAAATATATTGGAAAATCGGCCTAGCATTTCAGCAGAATAATAACAAAGTGAGCTTACACACAGCAGAAATAACTTACTACAATTATAGTAAATGCCACTATAATTAATTAAATGATGCATGACGCTATTAGTGAAACAATATTGGAAGAAACAAAACGTGCAACATTTACACATTTCTCGGCAATTGTGCAAGTGTACGCATAGTGCTTATTGAAATGCTAATGCACCGAATTTTAACAGTAACTACACACTAGATTACACCAATTGCAACAATTATTTGAATAATTGAAGCATTCTATAATTAATAACTACCGTAAATTATGTAAAATAATTTACTTACAAACTCCGACATTTTCTACCAGTTATCTTAAGACATTTTTCTTCATATTTACACATTTTTATAAAATGTAATGTAGGAATACAGAGAAGATATAATACGAGGGAAGTTCGATAATTACTTGGCCTTAGCAAGAAGTGATGCTATTGGAATTGAGATAACTATTTTTCGTAAAAGCAACCTTTGGCAGGAGTCCTGTCAGGGTTTCGTACAGATAAGTCAGTTTGCATGTGAATGACAACCATTTAAAATTAACAACCTTTTTAATTTAACAACAATGGAAAAAATTGAGCAGTGATTAAATAATTGTTTTTGAGAAAGAAAACGAATGATGAGATAAAAGTGGAATTATTGACCATAAAATATTGAATACCTGAATTTAAACTAATCGCGCGAACATTTTTGATAAAGAACATCCAGGTCATCCATATGAAGCCACAACATCAGATGATTCAAAAAATTTACGATATGGTAATAAATAATCGAAGATTAAAAGTGCGGTAGACTGATGAGACTCTGACATTTCAACTGACCGAGCGAGTAATATTTTAACAACTCATTTGAATATAAAGAAGCGTAAAGTGGATGTTGCGATTGCTCACAACTGACCACGCATGTGTGTCAGCTTCAAAGGAAAGTTAAAGCGCAATCAAAGTGATTTTTGGTGTCGATTCAACTGAAACATGGATTTATCACACCAGAAGCCAAAGGACAATCCAAACAGTGGCTTTTTCGGCACCAAAGAAGGCCAAAGTTACTCTACCAACAGGATCATGGCCACGGTGTTTTGGGATGTACGCGGCATAATCCTCATTGACGAAGAAATCAGGACGATGCACGTGTGCGCACTTATGTGGCCACCATTGCAAAATTCCATTAGTTAAGATACGAATTGCTTCCGCATCCCCAATATTGGGCGGATTTGGTCCCCAGCGATTATTTCCTACTCTCAGACAAAAACTTAGACACGGTAAGATGTTTTACGGGTTTTAAGGGTTACAACATTTCTTTGCGAAACTAGCAAGATATCTAATTAAGTTTTTATTCATAAAAGTAAAATAAACTTAAAAATATCTCCTCCAGTAGTATATGAACTAAATAATAAATTATTACTCCAATGTTTAAACAATTTCTGCGACAAAAATTTAGACGCTCTGTTGCAAATGTAAAACAAAAATCAACAAATGAGTGATCAGTAATGCGTAGATCCTCCATTGTTCTTAATCACTTCCAATAGTCTGTTATTAATAGATTTATATAAATTTAACACATAATTTTGAGGGATATTCTGCCATTCAGTCACTATTGAAGTTTTCAGTTTCTGGACCGTGAAATATTGACGGCCTCCACCATAAACGCGACGTGCCGATTCACCCCACATGTTTTCAATAATGTTTAAGTCTGGTGACCGTGCCGGCCACTGTAAAGTTTTAATCTTTTTCACTTTAAACCATTCAGGAATGGTTTTTGCTTTATGAATTGGCGCGTTATCTCGTTGAAAAACAAAATTGCGCCCGGCCCATTGGTTTCCAAAACGTAGAAGATTGTCACGCAATAAGTCTTTATACGTCACAGATGTCATTTTGTTTGTGGAAAACACTATCCCACTTTTATCGCGGAATCTAATCGCTGCCCATATCATCACAGATCCACCCCCTAATTGTCTGGTCATTTTCACTTTTGGTTCCTTTCTCAGATCATGATAATAATGCGAGTATCCATCCGGTCCATCCAAATTAAAACGTTTCTCATCGGAAAATATAACTTTTTCCCATTGTTTCTTCCAGGATACGGGTTCTTCAACAAATCTCAACCTCGCTTCTTTGTGTTTCGCCGAAAGTGGCGGTTTTCTCAACATTTTCTTCGGTGATATTACCGGTGACGCTTTTAAAATCCTTTGAACATTACGCACGTGTGTTTGTACCCCGCCTGTTCTGCAATAACTCTCGCCGACGCAGAAGAATTGGATGTACACCGCAATATCATGCGTTTATCCCGCTCACTTACAGCTTTCGGTCGCCCCTGGCCTTTAGGTTTGCCGTAATTTTGCGGATCTTTTAGGAAATTTCTAACGCAATGATCGCTTCTTCGTAACCGACGGGTAATTTCCTTCTTACTAACACCATCCTGGTGCCAGGCTAGAACTTTACCCCTTTCTATCAAGGATAATTGCTGTTTTTTACCCATATTGCCGACACTTTATAAAATATAATTTCTCGTGGTGAAATGTGTACACTTTACCAGCACAACCACTGCATATAAAGAGAAGTATCAAATTAAAACATTTTCGCTTATATTAATGTAATAAATGCACAGGGTCTAAATTTTTCTCAAAAAAAAATCTCAATTACCCCTCATAAAGCAATAAATACCCAGAAATATCTATAAATGGACTATTTACATAACAAGTATTAATAACCCTCATTTACATTTTATATAATGTCTATAAACTTTGTTTCGTAAGTAGAAACGATACCGCGTCTATGTTTTTGTCGGGTAGTGTATTTCCGAATATGAAAAACTGCTTTAATTAATAGTATACTGCACAATAAATTTATTTAATACCAAAGCAGTATATTAGAGCGTATCTTTTCATACATTTTTGTGAAAATTACTTCTTGATAACTACACAGCTTCCTCCAAATACGTGAATTTCTACACTACAATGTTGTCGCTATTATCTTTCAAGGATTGTTTCTCTGTGATTGCAGCGATAATAAAAATATCGATTCAATCTCGTAACTAAAAAATTCTAGAAACGACTCACTTAAACCCCGAATGTCTTTCAATTCAATTCAAAATTGTTAATTGAATATTGCAATTTTTCTCGGCGTAGCATTCGAACGCTTTACAAGAACCAAGATCCTTCCATCCATCAACTTCTTATCTCAATCTATAATCTTCAACTAAAATTTTCGCGCCTTAGATACCGTTAATAGCTATACCTAAATCGATTTTCCCAAAAACCAAACAATAGACAGGCCCGATTAGAACGAATGGATACAATCTACTCGGCTCCTGCTAATCTAAAGAACTGCAAACGATCGAACCGCCCAACAAAGTACGCCAGGCCATAGCGAAGGCATTATATCACTAAAAGCAGAGCAAGAAGTTCGTAGAAATTGCCGTAGCATTTCCAGAATGTTTCCGTAAAGCGTGGTAATTTTTTTTGGACGGATTTTTCCTCGTTCTTCGAATAGAAAGATACGAAACATTATCTAGTCGTAACCGAGCTGCGTTTGGAGGACTCTTCGCTAGCCGAACGGCTATAAAGGTTCAAGAGATGAAGCGGCTATCGTAACCGAGAGATAAATAAGCCCTAATTATGTTCCACCAGCTTGCTGTCACTTTACTACGTTAGTTCCGGTGTTCTACTGAGCGGTAACAGATTTATGCCAGCGATATAAAATTGCTCGGACGATGCTCTTTGACGGCGTTTTACTCGGGGAAGATTGCCAAATAACTTGTATAATACGGATTCACCTTGAAGTGAAAACGATTTAACACGTAAAAGGAGAAGAGTCTGCACTGAAAAAGAAGGGTTTAATAAAATATTTATTGCGAAATTTATATTAACACCAAATAAAATACTTAGTTTTAAAAAGTACATAGTATGGAATAGTACCAGGTGGACAGCGAGAATTCTATTGGTGAATTTTTAAATTTCTTACTTGGATGTTTATTTCATTTGGAATAAACTACGCGAATGCGGGTTAATTCTTGCCTAATGGTGGTTAGTGTATTCAGTAACGTCATTATGAAGCCCTGCATATGTTGATAATAAATAATACATGATAGTTATATGAATGTATTTTAGCATTTAATTTGATAAGATTTAATGAGCGTTTTTTGTTATAATACACGGATATTGTTACTTCGCGAAGCATGAATGTAAATATAGCCCTATCTAAGGGAAAGAATTAAAAAGTACATTTAGCTTTAGCTTTTCCAACATATAACACGGATATAAATATTTTTTTGTCAAATTCAGTATTGTTTCTCAACATAGTCTCGTTGCGTCTACACTTTTCCCGGCGATGCTTCCATCTCTTTAATCTGTCCAAATAGTACTTGATATGTTGTTCTACAAAATAGGCGTTTACATGTGATGATCTGCTCATTTGATGCAAATCTAGCTCCTCCGAAAGAAAATTTTAGCCTAGGAAACACAAAGAAGTCGCTGAGGGTCAGATTTGGTGAATGGGGTGAGTGGTCGAACCCCAATTCGTGTAATGTGGTTGTTACTCCGCAATTTCTGCCTTCAGCTTGTCAAGTAATGATGCGTAGTACGCCCCCTTTATTGTATTTCTTCTTTTAAAATAGTTGATTAATACAACTCCATGGCTATCCCAAAATAGTCGCCATCACTTTTCTGTCCGATAGAACTGTCTTCGCCCTTTTCGGAGCCGCTTCATCTTTTCCAATACACTGTTTCAACTGTACTTTGGCTTCAAAAATGTTTCACCCACAATTATTAATTGACGCCAGACGGTGACTTATTTCTCTTGGGGGGTGCTTCAGCAGAGCTTTGAAAATGTTCATTCAAATGCGTTTATGGCCCTCAATGAGCAAGCGTAGCCCCCAATACGCAATTAGCTTTCCCACACCCAAATCTTCAATATATAACAAACACGTCCTTTCGGGTCGGTTGTCGGTAGTGGTTGTAGTTTTTTGCCGTCCCGAAAGTTCATTATCAACCAAGCCCTTGAAATTTAACTGCCCAAAATTTCAAATTTTGGCAAATGATGATGTAAATAGCGTCCATCTCGACCTTAATTTGAGATTCGATTTTTTTCCATTCTTACTGAGATACTAACATCGACTACAAAGAGACAATTAAACGACTTTCAAAACTACTATTCAATGCATGCGCAATTATATTACCAGAATATTTTTGAGGAATAACACAAGCTTCATGGTCAGGCTTGAAACTTTTCAGACTTTCCTCGTTACGTACGGAGAGTATTACTTCGAGAAGTGCGGAAATAAATACTATTCTAAACCTTATCTGCGATTGCTTTGCGATAAAATTCGTCCTTAAAAGTTGTATAGAATTTCTTGATACTTACCCTGAATAAACTACTTCTCAAACTCTGATTAGACACCATTAAGCATTCATTAATATAAAATTACTTCTCAGTCGTCTCGTAATGGATGAAAAACGAAAAAAAGCAGGCGTTAACGGGAAAAGTTTCTTCAAGACTTCGCTAGCGTTCGCTGGACATTTCATTTAACTTCATTCCCTTAGCTACTTAATTATTCGTAAAAAAGAGGACTTCCTAATTCGAACATTTCGCAGTATAGTAGCTAAGTGAGGGTAATATAGGTTAAGGATAATTACGAAGTTCCATGACAAACCTAAATGACAAGTTTTAAATGTTTTATTTTGATTTTAAATGTAGCCAAATTAAGCTTTTCTCTACAACGTAATAACTTAAAATCGGACAAAACTACAGCAATAAAAGCCACCAACACTTTTTTATTCCTACGATTCGATTTTGCCATATAAAGCGCTCCAAATGAAAAAAGAAAGAAAAGACATATCTTTTTTATGATGTCCCTAATAGTAATAATAAAAATGTCCTTTGATTCCCCATCATCTTAAAGACAGCCACGGTAATAAAATAAACTTTCGACCAAGGAACCTTTCCGCGAGTAATAAAGTTGCTAGTTTATCTAAAGGAAGTAGGAGGAATCTTCGTATAATCGCTATATGTAAAGATATAAAGCCTAGGACAAAAACAGAAAGTATGGGAGAGAAGATTTGTACAGCTTCGTATTTTGGGGCGGAGTTGATAGAATTCATCAATAAGATGCAAGTCGACTAGCTTCCACGATACAACGTCGTTATTCCTTCTAATTCTCTCTTGTGTGATCGGTTTCTACGTTCGGTCCGAATGTGTTTAAAGAGGTTGTGCACAAAAGTATTTTATTTTAGATCTGCTTTATCATCTTCAAAAAATGTGATAGTTAAACAAAGTTCTTTAGTGTATTTCTTATAGCTGGATTAGGTCGGCATTACTGATCTTGAAGGCCAAGAGGAGGCCGAGAGGAGATATGAGTAACCTTCCATCTGCGTATATAGGCAATCCTTTGTGTACCGCTGTAAAGAGAGTCACAAAAAGTAGCGGAAAGGATCTATAAGGATTGTAAGCTCGCTTATTCCTACATCTCAATTTAATCAGTGTCACGTGTGACGATAGCTGCGTTTTCGAATTTAAATCCTTTTTCATTCTTTAAATTTAACTTTTGCTTTACTGCTTGTTGCATCTGTGAAAGAGTATCGTTTTCTGGAAGATAAGAATATGGGTTCGAAGATGGAATTATTAGGGAACAATGGGTTGGATGCCGTCGAATTGATTTGTGTTTATATCGTAAAGGAACATGCGTGCAGCCAGAGTGGAGCAAGGAGGGGCCATGCCTCCCCAAAGCTGAAGCTTGCCAAATTCTGGCTACGCTTATGTGAACGAAGATTGTTTTTCTTAGTTTTTTGCCTTTCCTTTTCGACATAGTTCCATTTGAGCTCAATACACTATTTCCAAAAATATTCTAGTCGCTGTAATACCACGGGACAAATGCTTTGTTTCTGGAATCACCTCTTCATTTAATGGAAATCCACCAAGCAAATTCTAGCTAAATCTGAACTGTAAGGTGCATGACGAAGAATTTTGAATCCCAATTTTACCGTTGCAATTTCTGATGACAAACAAAAAGGAACTGATCCTGAGAAATGAAAATCTCCACTCGTGGTTAAAGCCAGCAAACAAAAATTAAGAGGTCATGAATGTACTAGATAGTTAGCGAAGTGCAAAAGTTAGCAAAAGTGTATTTAATAGAAAAAAGAATGGCCCCTCGCTACTCCTCTCTGGCTACGCCCATAACTCTCGGAACTAATCAGATATATAGAACGCAATCTAACTAGGTGTGGCTATATTTAAAAAATGGAAAATGAGTTAAGACACAAATCAAGGATTTCTTCTTAAGTTCTTTATCTTACTAGATAAATGTATTACGCATCTATATATCTCGGTAACATTAGATGATCAAGAATAAGTTTTACTTGAATAAGGTACACTTTTTGGTTAAAAGTTATTGGAATATGAAAGTATTCAGACAAACATGTATACAAATCCCTTTTATCACTACTTTTAAAGTCAAACTATCTGAAAATGTACGAATTATCGTAGAAGTTCTGTTCTTAAATAAAACTGAACCCTGGGAAAAAAAAACTATTAAGCAATCTCTATCAGAGCGGAAATAATGGCCCTAACGACGAGTGTATGACCTAAAACGGCTCATGTAATCCGAATTTCGTCCGGGAGAAAGAAGCAAAATCGAGGAACTTCACCCGAAAAACAAGCGAACAACATGCGAAGTTAATATTCAGCTTGCTACTGTATACTATCGCGCGTTGTCTATTGTTCGCAAACCTAACCACAAAAATAACTCACGACAATTAGGATGTTCACATTCGGGAAGCCGACGGAAAAATCTCGCCCATGAATATTCAACGTTTTGCAGTCCCACTGTTGGTACGACTTCATCTCAGCAAATTAGAGCTGACCCATGCTCGTTTTTCCCCCTTCCTCTTTTTTGATAAACGTTTTTATGTCGGACGGATTATGTGCGTACCGAATTTGTTTTATATCCCCAGGACCGGATTCAGGCGAATAAGCAGATAATTCTTATTAAATACAGGGGTAAGCAGCAATAACTATTTAAAAGGGAAACTGTTAGATTGCATTTCCAAGTCTTCCTTTAGCATTTATGGATTATTTTACGCCTGGATCTAGTTTATTGTATTACTGGCACACTCCACACTACGCAAGTTTAATTAGTTAATCCGCGACAGCTGTTTCGAGGAAGCACCGATCTTCATTTTCAACCGTATGACCGAATACTGTGAGAAAACAACTCTAATTCTAACATGCTTGCTCTATCCCTACTTTCGAGAAAAAAAATATTATTTATAAGTAGCTACTGTTACCGTCTACACACTCTAAGACTTCGACATGGGGAAAATACGAAAAGATAGATGAAAGGGCCTCTTGCCCATTCTAAGACGAAACGCACGCCTTACCCTAATAAACCAGACATCATTTTTGTCAAATTGTATTCACCCAAAAAGCGTGTATTTGTTAAGATCAATAATGATAGCAGAGACTGTGGGGTAGTATGGCAAACAACACAAAGCGATTTACACAAAAATAAGTATATCCATAACCTCCACCCCGAAGCCAGAATTTAATACGGAATTACGTTTGCTTCAATTTTGTTAGATTGTAGAAGACTCGAAACAAGCTCACTTGTCGATCGGACGATGAGTACGAGTTTGTGATAAGAAGAAGAATTTATGGAAAGCTCAAAAATTACTTAGAAATATGTAACGAAATTGATTCTTTGCATATTTACATTTACTGCAATGGTCGCAGACAACGACGCTGCTTCATATTCATATCTTTTTGTTCACTCATTTTCTTATAAACAGCAATAACCTGATTCGTGAAAAAGCTCCAATTAACGCGAAAGAATTCACCATCATTTCACGCGCGAAGTCGGTAGAATGTGTCTCAATAATAGTTTAATATCTGGATTAAAAAGATAATGGATCAGAAACTAGCCATTATCTTAATTTCCCATTAAAACCGAAACCGAAACCCGGACACGAAAAATACAATAATAACATGTATTTTACTGAACTAGGTTTTTGAACTGAAAATGTGATCGTGCAAGTTCGGGAAATCTTCATCTCCATTTAAGACAACGGGATCTTGCCGGGAGATTATTGAACAATTCATCTAATAAAGAAACCGCCGCTGGTTTTGAGAATATCAAAACTCTTACATGTCTGCAGCATGCCAAGAAAATAGAACTAAGAAATCGGTTGTTTCATACTAAGAAAACATAGATTTAATGAATGCAGACTTTTCTAATAAAAACATATATTTCTTTATGCGTACTACTGTAATACTTTTGCTAATTTAATCATCTCTAGTTTTTATTCTAAGATTCTAAGATAGGTAGCCAAATCAATAGCGATAACATTAAATTCCAACGTTTCACAATATCAATATCCATAAACATGTACGGTTACAGTTCTCTAGAGAGAACTCTTTGTAACATAAATGTATGGAACACATTATCTCTGGAATCAAATCAAAAACTTCTCGCTTTGACACTGACGTCCATATTACCCATCTCCCAGTTTTCTCTAGCGAAGTTTCGACGTTTTAAACTTCGAAAAAAGTTAGGTACTTCGTAACGAGTCGGCGATGTGAGAATATAATTTATTCAAGACTATATGGATGGAATACGTGATTTTCTAGTGAATACCAGGCTGTGAGTAATAAGTATAAAGGGACCCTGCGTATACGTGGAAGAGGATTACCCAATATGTTGTTGCCTAGAAGCTTTGTATCGGATGTACGTAAATTTGCATGTGGATGAATGGCGTCCATGTTTTCTAAGATTATAACAATGCTACTTTCAACAATAGTCGATATTCAATATTTTACTTAGCGGAAGAATATAAGCATAGAGAGAACTTTTTGGCGAATGTACGGTAACACACTAGATACATACATGTTGTTGCGTTGTAAGCGGGAGAAATAAATATTTACATGAGAATCAATTTGAAAAGAGGAAACTAACCGCAAATTATGATTACGCATTCTCAAAAATCCTGCGTACTTTTTTTTTAATCATCAACTTGACTCTCACTTCGTATTTAACGATGAATTTAAGCACTAGAAACTTGAATTCACAAAGCACGCATTGCGCACGTGATAAGACAACGAACTAAGCTGAGAAATTGTAAGCGTTTATTGACTCCTTTGTTCGCGATAGCGATTGTTTGATCACAGCCAATTAGAATATACGTTAGGAATTACAATTTGATATAAGTAAGTAAGTAAGTAAGTAAGTAGATATAAGTTTAATAAAAAAATAAAATAAAAATAGATTAATTCACGCCATGTGAGATCCAACTGTAAGATTGATGCTATAAGATTCTATGATTTTTTACATTACCAACAATATTAAGTTTCACCAACGGACATGACATTCTTACGAAATATATTTAATTTACAATAGAATGCCAAAGACTGAATTTATACTGTAAATTGTTGTGGGAAAGTACTCCATTAAAATTGAAGATTTAGAATGGAGAAAAGACCAGTAATTTATCCGTCCCACAATAATCATCACCATAACACTCCGACGATAGGGGGAGGGAGAACCCGAGGGTATAGAAGTGGCTAGAGACAAAAGTGTGACGCCAGCCTACTCAAAGGAAGGCTGCTGACTCGCTACCGCATCTACCGATTAACTAGGAACTCCCGCACGTGCCCGAACACTCAGTGGACGGAGACCGGTTGGTCGCCATATCCTCCCCATGTTATAGAAGTTCCGTTCTCAACCTTCGATGGGTAGCGGCCGGTACCAATGTATCGGAACTTACCTCACAACTTGCCTGTCGAAGCCTATGCCGCCCAAGTACTACTGGACCCTTTGGGATCTAAGCCGCCGATCACTGGCAATTATCGATCAGCGACGGAAACGTAACCAACCGTGAGATACAATCAGCTCGTTCGTGATTTAAACCTATACAACGGGGATGGCCGGGCCAAAACCTCGCCCAAATCCTTCCTGTCGAGATGTTCGTTCCTCAGAAACCTGGAATTGAGTTAAACCTCGACGGCTACCTACAGGCCTCAGCGTCCAAGTAAGGAGCTCTTGGCATTAGGGTGAATCTAAAGAATTCCCCAACCAGACAAGATACGACTGGCGCAGAGAAACACTGCTTCTTCCCCTATGTATATTTGCCCTCGCCACGCCCGTTACTCTGTGGCTTCCAAAATTTGCGTAGTGAGGTTGCAGAGCTTTACTCATAATACGTGGCGTTAATGGCTGTTACATTCGGTGTTGTAACATTATGGGATACTGTTGCCAAAATGTAAGTTTTACCAAGTCCCTGTAGCTGTATGACTTTCGTTGGTGATGCAAAAAAATGAAGTGATGAAAACTGCTTTTAGCAGCAGGTGATCTGGTATTTGCAAGTATTTTTTTAATTTCATTTATCAGGTTTATATTAAAGATGTTACCAATGCATAAGCGAACCGAGGGCAGAATAGGGTCTGAAATGATATTTCAATCATAAATATGGGTATTATGTGTCAATGACATCAATGCATCACTGTGATGGAGGCGTTGGGATATAAGGTGAAAATGCATTTGTTGACTATTCTCAAAGGTAAACAATTTTTTCGTTTTTTACTTTGAATACGTTAATTATATTCTTAGCCCCAGTTTTTCTCATCAATGTTCCAAGTTAATGTCAAAATGAATAACTAATAGTCAACGGTATTTTACATTGCTTCTGCAGCGCAACGGAGTAAGGCAAAATTGGATGTACTCTGTTCCGTTCGTTCTTTCGCATTTCTATAGCTAGCGTTTTCGAGAAAATTAGTAGGATCAATGAAAAAACAATAAAGAATCGACACCAAAATAAGTTGCAAAGAAGGAGATGAAACGGCTTGATTGTATTGTAATGACCTTATGACCTCAATGACCCATAACGCGTAACTCATGTGCAAATATTAACAGTGACAATGACGAAACTAACCTTATTTGCGAACTTTGCAAATCATAAAGTACTATACCCGATTCTACCCCACCAGAGTCCCGCCGTGCCATAATGACTCTACTAATGACCAAGACTTGCAATTTTAAATTCAACAACTTCTAAAAACAACATCTCTATTTAGAAAACTTTAGCTCCGACATTAACTGCATTACTTACAACTACATTTGAAAACTAATAACGGTGACGACAAAATTACACGACTCTATGTACAGATATAAATTACAAACAAATGTCTCGTCGCAAAACCATACCCTATCCATTTATCATTTCATTGAAACGCGGTCGCTGAAACTGCATTAATATCTACATACGTCCCTGACCATTAAATAAACTTGGCCTGGACGAACTTTATCAACTCGTCCATTACTTCTCATAAACTGCCATCGATTATAGAGCAATTCACTAGTTTTGAGCTCGTTTGATACAGCTTTATTAGACAGTTAAGTTCGGAAATCTTGTGAGTATAAGCAGGATTAAATTTGGATAATTTCTCATATACATCATTAGCTTTTAGTTATATTTATTCATTTATTAAGAGATAAATGGAAGCAGATGCCCTCGTATGGCACTCTGCAGAATTCCATTATAAAATCCCATTATAAATCCTAAGGAACCATAAAAGAAATAGTACGAAATAACTGTACATATAAATACCTCGGATAAAATAGACTGCGCAGTAAACATTCGATAATACACCGTAGTTCCCCTTTAAAACCCATCTAATCGGTTGCAAAAGGAACCGCTTGCCAGGCCATTATTGCAGAGCGTTGGGGACCAAAGCTAAAGGGTCTATTCGACGGAAAACGAGTGGCGCAATGCCAAAAAGGCAGCGGCCGCCGATTGTAACGATTGCGTACATTGAATACGCGGTAAATATACAAATTTTCCTATCGATATTATATTCACAATCGGCAATAGGGTGTATTGTAGCAGAACTGATGATTTAATTGAAAATACCTGTTCAATGAACATTGGATTAACTTAGTAAATGCAGTTAATTCTGTTGAATACCATTAGTTTGTTGTGAAAAATGATGCAGATCATATTAAGCGTTAACGTCGATGAAAGCACGTCAGAGGCGAGAAGATTCACCGGGGCCAGGTTTATCTGAATTTTTAAGCTGAAGCCGGAGAAGAACCAATTTCAAGGAAAGACGATTGCATTCAGTGCGATGAGGGTGGCATAGTGCTAATGCGTTAAATTTTTTCTCGCGCAATGTATATATTGTACTGAGGCTGTGTTGGAAAATTCTCAGGAAATATTAAATACATGGAGTCTAACTTAATTTTGTTATTTTTTGAAGAGAATTAAATGAAAATTAAACAATTCTAGAAACTATATTTTAAACTACTCGATACAAGGGGAAGCACACTGCTGTAATAATTCATTAAACATTGATTTTGCTTAACAAGAGAACTAGATTATAATATTCTTGTTTATTAAGAATGGATTTGGATCGACTCTAGCTTAGGTTGCATTTGACTAAAATATTTGCTCCAAAATTTTTAGTATCTATCTAACCCTCTATAAAAGGCTCCAAAGTAATTACAAACAGAGCTAATTCATTTTATCAAAATACAGTAAATAAAACAATTTACTCTTGCATCAAACATTCTCTCAGAAGCAAGTCTTAAATAATCTTTAAAATTAACGCCTAACATCGACTAAAAGACGTAACAATATTTAGTTATTCGTTATATAATGTAATGCCTTTGATTCAGCCGTTAACCTCGTTCTGGTAATTATATTAAAGTCGCAGGCAAACAAAGGGGGACCCTTCTGGAAGTTTATATAATCTCTTTCGCTAGGATGTCACTGGTGATATTTTAACGCTGGTATGCTTCAAAAATCCTCGATTTCTCCTGTCCGCCGTTTTAACGAGAATGGTTTCGAAAACACGGAAAGGCTTAGTGAGGGTCGTGGGACGGTCTAAAACGAATTCGGTGTTGCGGCGTGTGAACAGACTAATTAACGCAAAACGGGACGTTTCTGGGTTAATTATGTACGTATACGTCGATAGATCGCTGATGATATTTACTTCGTTGTAGTTGGTAATTTTGAAATTAATTAATAGAATGAAGCGAAGAAGAGTTAAAAAGTATGAGTAAGGACTGGGAGTGCCGTTGAATATTTGTATTGAAATATACAAAGCATTTCATACGTTCGTAGCCTACTAAAACTGTTCTTGTTTGTAATTTTTGCAGGTATTTACAGAAACCATATTTCTCCAGACGTAAGCATTAGCCAGATATGATATTTTGCATCTAAATTAGGCGTAAAAGCACCTAATACACAACCGTTTATGTTCTCCCAATGAGTTAACAAGATTCAAAGGATTTAAGTTTCTATATAAACATTGAAAAAAAAACATTTTTATTACAAATCGTTTTTATTGTTATTCGCCATTAAGATTTATGCACTCGGTCGTACCAGTATGTTCAGTCATAGTTTGGCTTGACGTGTTACTTAAAGTTAATTAAGTCAGTAAAGTACTGCAAAATTTAGTATTAAGTATTAAGCTTTGCATTGACTATTTAAAAAATTTACATTTTTTTAATTAGTGAATTAAGCATAACGATAACTGTTCTGAGGAACGTATGGCTATTACTACAGATCTCTAACAAACAAGATGCGTAAAAAGGCAGTTCGATCGCGAGAGTGCGAATTGACCTATTGCCGATCCCAAATAGAATTTTATAATTAAGTTTACGTTTCTTGACTAAACCATCAATTCAAATAAGAGACTTTTTGAACTTCTTACTGAACATAGGAGTACTTCACATTTATTTATGACTTTTGGAAAATGGGTGACAGCACAATAAGAATTTATTTCAACAACGTTTATTATTGTTTAATTATTTACATAATTTTGCTCTTCAGGAATTATTCAGATTAATGTTGTGCCTAAATTTATTTATTTTTTTTAATATCCTAATAATACGAAAACTAGTTCGTCGTGGGCAATACCATTTTATACATCGTAAAGTATTTTCCACTCTCTGCACGTTTCATAACTGAGTTTATCTTACATGTAACACTAATTTACATTAATGTAAGGACACTCAATGCGTACTAGTGCAGTCGGTATTCTTGAAAAATATTAAAAATTGTAAATTTTAAGCATTTTGCATGCATTAGAAAGCTCACTATTTATATAAAATTCGTTTTATATAAAATGGTTGTACATATATACATACACTTTGAAGGATTACTATAATAACTTTATTTTTCAAAATCTTTTATTGTATAAATTCTTATATTTTATTGATTTTATTACATACGTCTTTCATGTTCAGTGATTAAGTTGAAATATTATAAGCATACAAATGTAAAAGCAAACATTGTTTTTAGTATCTAAAACAGAAGAATAGCACTTTCTTGTAATTTTCATATAACAAAATGTATACGTTATAGGTATTGTTGTTTTTCGGATGCGTACATACGCGGCCGAACCCTTAAGCAGGGCTCTGTGCCGATCCTCTTCAATCACGTTGCGCACAGTATGGATATCTTTTGGAACAACCGATTTTGGTTGACCTTCACGAAATTCGTCACTGATCGAAGCACGACCATGACGAAATTTCGTAAACCGTTGCCTTTTCTGTTGGCGCATTATTACCAAAATACCAAAAATTGAATAACGCGATTCGGGGCATTCTTATTGTGTTAGGCCTCTACTAAAATCGCAAAAAAACATCCAGCTAAAACCGTCATGTGAAATTTCCATATTTTTCACAAAATTGCTTTTTAACCGCTCACTGTAAACAAACTACTCGACCGAGTTCTGTGCCAATACTACTTGAACAATAACAAATGTTAAATTTTACGAAAATAGCGTTGTCAAATCGCAAGAACGCCATCTAGTAATTGTTTGTAAAAACTTAAGACGCTATCCTTGTATGTGTACCTAATATTTTATATAATTTTGATAGTCATAGACAGTCATTTTTTAATGTAACACCTATATGTTATTTTACTTTTGACTGAAAATTATCAAGATGTTCATAATGTAACATTAACAATTTTCACGTTACAGCTATTTTAAAAGTGAGTTACTGTTAAATATTTGTTTTGTAAGCTGGTCATGGCAGTATCAATTAAATCATTTGAACAATTATTATTCATTAAAAAACAGGCGGATTCTTTGTGGTTCGTAATACTTCTGACCCACTACCACAGATCAAACGATGAAATCCTAAAGTGCATCTTTAATGAGGCTACACAATTCAGTTATCAAGTTGTGTAAGCATTTTCTCATCAAAAGCATTTACACTCCCGATGGGCGCACCATCTAAACAAACAGCTTTCATCTAAATTTTCTGTTTAATTGGAAATTCTTCCATATTTGTAGAGAGGGAAATGCTACCAACGCTTCAAAACGGCCGAACAACTTTTCGCCGATTATTTCTAGGTTACGATTCGAAATGTTACGTTGGTCTGACGGTTAGGTTTGGATGCGCTTGATGTTCAATGGCCCGTTTTCGGTTGTAGGCCGCGGCCGGCGGCGACAGTACGATCGATAAAATTCCTGAAATTTATGCGTTTTGTTGGGCAAGGCCTGCTGCGAGATTCGTATTATATAGGAAATGTGATGCCAAGCTCAGTAGAAATGGGATATGTGTACGTATGTGTACTGGATATTCGACACCCACGCATGACCTTATTATAGGATAAAAAATGAATTGATTATTTTTTTGAAAAAAATTTCAGGGTAAATTTTATAATTTTCAAAGTATACTGTTCATAAATAATTAAGAGGTATGTAAAAATATTTTAAATAGGATCAAAACATAATTCTAGGATCATAGGATCATGAAGACAGTAATAGGGGACAAAAACCGCCAGAAGCTCACTTCTCCTATTTTTTTTTACGTGTAGTGATGGCTTTACTCGGTAAGCTTTGAAGATGATCATAATCACAGCAGTATTTAATGTGTAAGGTGCCCTATGGCATTGTTACTATTGCACCGTTTCCGCGTACAGGGTGAAGAGCTGTTAATTATTCCCCAACATGGGAATGGCAACTCAAGATTGTACCAAAACCACCAGAAAAATCTAACAACACCTATGAGTATTTATGGGCTATTGGCACCGTTACTCTTCAAGTAACCACGCAAGAAAAGGTGAAAGAAATTGTACGACGTTGCCGATCAGTTCAGATTTTCAAAACGCGAGATTACACTATCTAAAATATTTGAATTGTTTCACGTATTGCGTGGCAAATCACATCGTCCTATGGGAACCATATGTCTTCCATGTTCATATGTTCCATTTGAGAACAGTATTTACCCTCACAGTAAGGCCAACGAGAATTAAGGCCCAACCACTCTAATCACAGAATACGTACTTCTTAAAGATGAGTGGATTGCGTGTGAACTAATCATTAGGTTTTCACTGCTACTAGTTCGACAATGTTAGTTACTCGCGAAGCCATTGAAATTTCTAGTCCACTTTCTCAAGTCCCAACACCCAATTAAGTTGGTTGTTGGTTCCTTGTCGAACATCTAACCTATAATGGGTGAATATCAAATAAGCTCAGTTCCAATTGAACATAGTTCTAATGAATCTTCTCGTTGTTCAACTTGCTGTTGCAACAATCTCTGTTCTCCGGTAGAATCTTGCATTGATTAAAAAATTATATTGGATTAGTTCTTCGAAGGTTTCTTCTTACTATTGGTTGTTGTTTCATATTTCAGTGTAATTTTGGAAATGCTAAAAATCCGAATCTGAACCAATCAGAACTTAGGTTAATCTCATATCCGTGGGATTAGAAAGGAGAAGCATACCATTCTTTGTGCTTAAACAATGCTTGGTAATATCACCAACTCTGTCTGAATCTATTTCTACGACAACCGTTTACAAGGAAGATATTTATAAAAAAACACCAACTACCAATTACTTCCTAACGTTAACAAACATTAACATTTCTAAATATTTGGATTGAAACCGCAATCTTCTCTAATAAAACATGCATTTAATTTGCTTCGAAACTTAATTTATTTAATCTCGAGAAAAAGAAAGAACGGTATTTAACGGGATTTATTACGCCGTCGTCGCTGCCTTCGATTCAAGTCCACGCTCTTAGCGAATATACCAGGACATTCAGGTTCCGATCGAAATAATAAGCTCAATTAATTAATGTAGAAGTAAACTTTATCAAATAGTCGGAGACCTATAGAACTGATGGGCGAACTAAAAAATAGGCCATCCGTCTCCATCGATAGAGTGATAAAGATGGAGGTCCATCTTGAGAAGTTTTACTTAGTTTACTTGGTAATGTACGAGATGCAATAAAAGGCAATTATTAACTCGATCAACTTGAAAGATTGAGGAGTCTAATGTATAGAAGTGGGAAAAAGAAAAAAAGTGTGCCAAAGAGGGAATTGAGTGCCTTTTAAGAAGAGGAACAAATTGGAGAAAAAGAGAGTAGCCGTAGGTTTCAAAGATGAACTGGTTATTAGTTTTATTGACTATAAAGCTTTTAAAATAAAAATTTGCTATTAAAACATAAATTCGCAGCGTAGTACTAACAACTTTCCTGATAAAGCCTACAATGAATTACAGAACATAACTTTGAATTGGTTTAACGGTAAATGAAAATTTATGGATTTTTGCTATAGTAATCTGTACCCGTGTAGGCACAAAGCACAAAGAAGAAAACTATTTATTTTTGCTTGGTAGATGTAACTTGACGCATTTTAAAAACAAAATCTTCCATAAGTCACCAAAACTTGGCAACAATCACATAGCAAAACTATTGCAATATCCCAAAGAAGAGAGTGCATTAATAAAAAATGACCCAATATATTACCTTCTGAAACAGACAACTGCAAACTCTAACATATATTGTTTAGCCACTAAAGATTAAATGATTTAAGGATTTAATTTTAATAGGAAAGATGTTCAGACTATAGCTGCTCGCTATAGATCCCATGGATTAGCAAATTTATTTTTTAGTAACGATATAGCCCTTTATAATAATATTAGTAATCTAATGGTTGTTGAATATGAAGGTGATGCATTCCTATAACTTAATTGGTAAAATTGAAGGAACTGTTCCATGTAATGAAATTAGTACATGTCTACATTTGGGTCACACCAAACATAATTCTTCCCTAAGCAAATGAAACAGTGGAAACTGTCAAAGGCACTAAGCTAATTGTAAATGGTTGCCTCGAAAGCAATACTTTCCTGAATAAAAAATCTAATTGCTAGTTAATTCCAAAATAGCACTTCACATCAAATTAGGTATTGTTTAAAACTGCATAAAATGAATCAAAATGGTGAAGGATTTCCATCTAGATCATGGATAAGGGAAGGTACGGTGTTCGTTTGCAAAAGGCAATGTAGATAAGGTTCCAATATAATAAGGACCTTAACGACCTCACGATAACACGTTGGGGAGTAAATTAGCTGCAAAAGGATAACGACAAAAAGTTGGATAATTGGTGGGAAACCATAATTGGTTCCTTTAAGAAAATAAATATTCGCATGTTCTTAACACTCTCCAGCAAAAATTATTTTTAATTGATATATAATATATAATAAGTTCTTTTCTTCGATTTTTAGGTTTTAAAATAATTAGATGCGCAAGTTTATATAGATTTAAATAATTTCACTTAATATGTGTATTTCAAGAAATTATTGTCTTTCTCATTTGAATTCACCATTACCCTGTTGTTTGCATTAATTTTATATGTCACATTTTCAATAACTTTCTCCTCAACAAATATTTGAAAATGTTCCAGCAGTGTCAATGCTAGTAAATACGGCGTTTTTCCCGCGGCATTGATTTTGTTGATTTCCAGTATAAAAAAACAATAATTTTTGTGTTTAATATTATTTTGTTCGCCAAATACTCCTGATATCACATTATCTCCGAATTTGCTCGTTTCTTTGATGCCTTCATTTCGAAATACGCCAAATAAATGAGAAATAGGAAAAGGAAAAGTGAGAAGTCTAAATCAGGTTGCCATGAGGGAAATCTTACATTTACTTCCCAATGTTGACTTTAGGCAACACAAATTTTCTCATTTTTTTGTCGTCTACAAGCAACTTGTTTTCGAGCGTTAATAACGCATCAACAAAACCCACAAACCAGTTC
This sequence comes from Oryctes borbonicus, assembly GCA_902654985.2. Classification (NCBI taxonomy): domain Eukaryota; kingdom Metazoa; phylum Arthropoda; class Insecta; order Coleoptera; family Scarabaeidae; genus Oryctes; species Oryctes borbonicus. The sequence goes on from LR736862.1 coordinate 3,283,723, forward strand.
AAAAAGTATAAAAATTTGTCTGCTTACCTTGACCTAACGATAATTCGTATTCATAAACTGAATTTTATGATCTTGTAAGGTTCTGACGCACTTAAGATGGATGTTGCCACACGGCAACACTGGATTGGAGAGAGTTAAAAATACGTAACTATACAATCATATTGACTTCCTTACAGAAAATGTAGAAGAAATTTTGAGATAAACATGAAGGAAAACTATCAACATGCTTGGCGTAAATATTGCTGGAGCATTCTAAGAGACATTCAAAGGTTTTATTTACTATTTATAACGCATTTATTTTATTAGTCATAAAGTTTAATTTAGCCATTATAACTCAGATGCATGTAAAGAAACAATTACAAATTCCAAGAATAGTACAAATATTTTGTATTGCAGCATATTCTTAATTTGCCGAAAGGCCCTAAAAATCTGGTTCAATTTGTTAAAATGTATTGAAGTAGCCTTGACAGATAAAAAGATAAAAATGAAAAAGCACACAATACGTAATTCAACAATCAGAATTTGTTAGGAGAGAGCTTACCTTTTTGCTAGAATGTTTATGATACCTGGCCGGATGTAGCATGCACAGATACCGATCCATAGCCATGCAAATCAGAATAACAGCGCTCTGCTGGCTGATGGCTCCCCTCAAAAGCGCCTGAAACAAAAAATCAGTCATTGTAAAGAGAATAAAAAGTGATCGAATAAATAAACAGAGCATACATTCGAATAAAAAAGTGCTTTTGGAATTACGAGTCTACAGTGGAATTAAAATTAAAATTCTAATTCCACTATCGAAGTCCGTGGAATTGCAGAATGAAATGCAATTAAATTGAGTGGTTTTGAAATTATCAAACGAAACACAGCAAACATCGTTTTAATAACAAAAAAAAATAAAAGAGACTTTTTTTCCACTATGAAGGTGGTATCTGCAAAACATGCTCTTTGAAGACTTCATCAGTTCTTGAGGTGAAATCACTGTTTACGCATTCTTTGTTTGATTTGGGAACAAAAGGAAGTCGTCAGGTGATTACGGGCAATGAGATGTTTTTCTCTTTCAAATAATCATTTGCTTAACTTGGTGTGTAAGAAATGACATTGTCATGATAAAGGATGATGAGTCGTTGTCGATTGTTTTTACTGATTTCGTCGTTGACTTCTGGCAAGCAAATTGCTGCACGTCATTTAGCATTAATTGTTCTTCGATCCTTCAAAGCAATGCTTGTAACATGTCCGGTGCAATGAAAGAAACAATCACATTCTTGCGTCGTGAACGAACAACTTTTATTCAATTCGGTTTATCTTAGTTTTTTTGCTTAGTTTCCGGCGCATATGATGACGAAAGCACGATCACGACGAAATTCTGGAAATCTGTTGTGTCGCTTTGAATTAGGCTCAGTGATTTAGATATTTCTGGTGTAATCCCACAAATTCCGTTCCATTCTTCTCTATCTAGTATTACCGTTTTATAATTCTTATCGCAGCTGTATTTGGGACTGATTCCATCACTGGGCCTGCTTATTATCGATTCCGCCTTGAGTCCCTTTAACAGTTTCTCATAATCTGCACCGTGCACTCTAATTATGAGAGGTTGACCATTCATTAACCTGCAGTTTATTAGACTGGCCTATCCTTGGATGTGCACACGCAGTGGTTACAGTTTAAGGACGACTTCCAGAGCAGCTGTTGGTGTGGTTTTCATGGCCTCCGTGTCGCACAGAAATGCTAGTCTTTGTATGCCATTTACCCCCCTTACTGCCTGTGCCTGCAATTTCCTCGTCCATCATACCACTGAGCCATATATTATCATTGATCTGATTACCCTCATGTATAACCACAGCATTATTTTTCTTCTACACCTGGGTAGGGAAATAGTAGACTTGTTGAAGGTTTCACTAACGTGAGAGTTTCATATTCAAATCATTGACCGAACCATATTTTTATTTAAAGGATCAGTAAATTTCTCCTCGAGAATTTTTGCGAAGTAATAATTTCTCGTATTCCGCTAACCGTCGATTTAAACGCCACACCCTTTATACATGTTTTCTATGTTGTTAACCGCATTGTTAAAATCGTGCCTGTAATACAGGTAACTAGGGAAAAGTACAGAGAAATTTTGGAGCGACATAACTGATTCTCTACCCCGCCATTCAGTAAAATTATTCTCGCCAGGTGCTTGTTTTATAGAAAGTTTTAAGTTAATTCTAAACTGGTAACTGTTCAACGTGAGAATCTCATTTTATGCGCAAATAACAATACATTGTACATTATACGTATACGTATATAAACGAGTGCAATTCTAGAGGAAGATTAAATTCGAGATTTGTTTCAGGTGTTGTGCAAGGGGAATTATAATTTAAAACCATAAATCAGGCTTTTGTTCCGTTGCTTTGTACAACAACTTCGAAAAGTTCTCAAATGCAGAGATGTAAATTGGAGTTCCAAAATCGGAGTGGCCGTTTTATTCTAAGAATCACAATTTGCTAAAATACGAATGAGCGTTAGTTATAAAAATTGTGAGAAAGCAAAAAATGCATCTGGTGCATTAAATTGTAAGCTGTTTGTCCTAATTTGCTACATATCTAATGAAAAAACAAGGACCGCCCTCAATCCTATCTAGTCTAATTTAGATAGGTGTAATAGTTCAATTTGTAAGAAAAGCAATTTCCCTAACGATTGAACGTGTATTTTATTATATAATTATTCAAGTTTAATAATAAAAGAGATTACATAGGCATTTCTAAATAATCGTTTAAAATTTTGATTAAAAATAAAAATATTCCACGCAATGGTATTCAGTATATTTTAAAATACCCACTGCTGTTACTGTATGCATCAAAAATAATAATAAAAAATATAACGTCAGGACAGCACAACATTAATCACCGTCCATTCTATCCATCCGCCAGCTCGGATCTACTATATCAATTTTTTATAAATAATTAAATAATACCCAGGTCACAGCTTCCGTAGCGCCATAAAATATCACCCAAAGCTAATTTAATTTTCCATGGCGATAAAGAATATAATTTGAGGTAATTAATTCGTAATCCTTCCTCCTTTAAATGGAGCTTCTAAACAATGAGAAAACAGAGCTTCAGATTCTGACAGATCGAAATTTGAAAAGAAACATGGTCACATCGATTTTTTTCCCAGAAACATCGCGAAAATATAACCGCGGTTCGTAGCATGAATTGGCGAACTTTAATTTGACATTTGATAAATCATCCTTTCTGATGGCATAGTAGGGAAATCTTTATTAAAATCGCCCGGCGAATTTAAGTGTGTAGCTATATGTGGTATGCATCATTAATTTTTGTTACTAGATTCGTTTGGGTTGTATGAATGGAGGAGAAAATAATTTTGCGTTTATTTGGACACCTTTGGACTTAGAATACGATGATGGATGGCTTTTAGACTGTATTATTTTTCTTCCTGCAGGAAAAGTCTAGGAAATCAACCAGCAGTATAAAATGGTAATGTGGAAATTAAAACCGCATAGAACAGTTAGTTTTTGATTGTCACAGTGGGATATGTTAATTTTTATATGCAAGATTCAAATTCCGAACAAATAAACAAATAGTTGACCTCCTGCTAGCTAAACTTACAGAAACGAACAATCTCCAGAAAAATATTTGCTCAAATTATAGAATTTTTGCTTCAATTTGGAATAGATATGATATAAGATCTTTTTAGAAAAGGCAACGAGCACTACGAGCTCATATAAACCCATTAATATGATTAAGTTTGATAGTATCCTGAGTCAATACCATAAGCTTCACAAAATGCAAGAGACTGCATAAAATCTCTCCAACCACATTCCCAAGAACAAATTTAATTCCCCTATATATGTACATTAATTTACTTTAGAATTCCATATGTTGAATGGAATATTATGTGCAGATACCTCCTTTCGGATACTAACTGTATTAACGCTACAATTTTAACAGCGTGCAAGCTCCTAAAGTGCACGGAAATTCTCAGAATTAATTGCAGTAGCTACGCTAGTCCTAGCTACGTACATACATATAAAGTGTACTGAATGAAAATTAGATATTTGATTGCATAACAGAAGAAGGACGTTGTATGTGTTCCTCGATGCATAATAGATGTTAGAGGACATATATAAGAAATTAATTGATATTATGGAACAATGGATGGTTAGAAAGGATCTAAGTAGACGTTCATAGTTTATCAGTTAAGTGAAGGTAGAATCTTATGGTTGAAGGTTGCTGAATCCAAATTTTCTTGAAACAAGTCCCTTCAGAAAACAAACTTTTAATTTAAGACTTCATTATAGATCCCCTTCATGACGATCCCATTTACTAAATCTCAAGCACTCTCTTATGATGGCATTCCCTCTACTTTCTTACCTGTATCTGGCATACCAATTCACCATATGGCCAGCAGTTTCTAAGCGAAGGTACTATGGCGAATGGTGTCACAAAGAATCCCATCGCTAAGTCGTTACTCGCCAAAGAAGTTAGTAGATATCTTGGCTGGAAAGACAAGATATTTTATAAATGGAAATATAAAGATCCATTTTTTAATAACAATTGGAAAAATCTAAAGTTGGTTAACTCCTTTAGATCAACTACTGTATCTTGGTATTGATTTCATGCACTCGTGCAACAGATGTGTACGTACTGTAATGCGTATAATAGAATGTCGTGGAGGTTTAATCATGTAGTTCATTGGTCTGGCTAAATTCGCATGCACACTGCATGCTGGTGATACGTCCTTAGTCGTAAAGACGGAGATAATGTGTTTTCCGGGCTGGAAAATTGCAGGAAATTACTAATAACGTGTGTAGGTGGTATTCCTGGAAACACAATATCTGGAGAATTAACTTTTGTAATGAGATTAAAAATTATGTGTAAGGAGGGTATTTGGGGTTTCTAAAAATCAAAGCAAATTGATTCTTTTGCTAGATATGAGGGTGGACGTTCCAAATAATTGTAAAAGAATTCAGTGTGTTGAAAGTAAGCCTGCAAAAACGAGTACACTTTCCGTGCGTAATTAGCAGAGACTAGACAGACTCGGATTTTGTCGACTCTCGGGGAAACAAGTAGGCAACACGAACACATTCTCATGAGACGAATAAACACGAGTCCGTCCAGTCTTTGCTAACTTCATGAAGCGCAACTCGTTTCTGCTGAGATTTATAGAATTTTAACATTTAGACGTACTTTACTTATTATTTTCGTTCACTAGAATCGTCATAGTTCAGATAGAAACGACATCACCAACTCTTGGAGTATAGAATTTTCACTCCTAACTTTTTAAAGACACGAAATCAATACCTCAATATCTTAGAACTACTAATTTTATAAGTATTAGTTGTACTCACCTGAGAATGGATATATTTTGAATATCTCCTACTGTTGATCACCAAGATCAAAACGCTATTGGCAGCCAACACTCCGAACGTCAAAGAGAAGACGACCAACGCCTGCAGGACATCCCCAACGCTCAATCCGGTAAAGAAACTCAAATGGCTGTACCTGGGATGCGTGCAGCTGCTATTATGCAGGGCCGGCGCAACCAGGATGGTGACCTTGTGATGCATCTTCAGGAATTCGGTGTTAGGCGGCGACCCCGTTGCCACATCTTCGCTGCATTGGCTGGACGACAGGGTCGGTAAACGGAGATGAACGATGTTCGGCGGAATGGTACACGTTGTGGTAGAGAAAATTATGCCCTTTCCGGATGTTAGACGCGCGTTATTGTGAGATCGAATAGAACACAGGTGCTTTGTACTACCTGTCAACCGATTGAACAATACGAGAGAGTATTGTAGATGCAATGCGGTGCATGTGAGAAGGAATCATTTTGAATTGTTATGCGTTGATGAGTTAACGTGCATCGTTGGGAATTTGACGAGCTGGAACATGGAATTATGCTTATGTTAGGAGCCTAATTTACGGCTTGATTTAGATTTGAAGTGGGCGTCGTTGGATTATCGCCATTATTTTTGTCTGTAACAAAGAGAATTGATTGTACTTAATTTTGTTATTAGGTAATAAATGCTGCTAAATGGAGAAATCTACTAAACAACCGCCATCAAATTAAAATGTTTAATTGTAATTCTCAGATTAACCTGAACTTTTACGACAATAAATTACGCACTTGATTATATCTAATCATTGTACTAAAAGGTCTTCAAAATATACAGGGTGTAACTACCAAACTACCAATATTTGAAGCCTAAATAACCACTTGCAAAATGAATTACATAAAAGTGTTAATACATAAGAGTTATGTCTTTCGCGATTCAGTCCAAGTAGGGATGTGCAATGTTCATCGATGTTAGAAAAACATCGATATTGAATGATCGATGTCCGATGTTTTGTCATCGATGGTAGACGGTATCAAGTATGAAGCAAAACATCGAACAGCGAGCCAAAAACTCCTATAATCTTGGAAAATATTAAAAAAAGCTTTATTAAATGAATGTTTACAACAGTTCAGATATGTGAAACAAATACACAATCATACTGAACCCTTGGTATAAAGAAATGTATTTTACGTACCCATTAATTATTGTTAATTAAATTAAACTGTGCCAAAGCCATTTATGCCATACAGGAAGAAATGGACGGACAGAATAAAGCTGATAAAGATTACAACATTGTTAGCACTGTCGGGATTGAAGAATCAGGTAGAATAATAGCTTTCTTATGTAGTTTAATAAATAAACAATTAAACGAAGTAATTAAACAAAAAAATATCATTGTTAACTATTTTATTTTATTTCTTTTAGAAGTCCCAGGTATATTTGACTTATGGGGAGTACATAGAAATACGGCAATCAAAGAAAATCCTTTACTTTGGTGGAAACAGAATGTTGCCACATACCCTTCTTTGGATAATAAAACAGCTGAAAATGTATTAGCAGTCGCCATCATCAGAGTGTCTTTTTTTCCAAAGCTGAACAACGAAACCGAATCAAAAGAAGTTGTTATCAAAATTATTATTTTTGCATAATGTTTTCAGGCATCGATGTTTCGAAAACATCCTTGTTTTTGGGTCAATATATAGATAACATCGATGTTTTCCTAGAATGTAGCATACCTAAGTGCAAGTATCAGTTTTATAAATAACAAAAGTAGCAGCTACAAAACAAACCACTTTACTGTACAATTCCACAAGTTCGCGGAATTCTTATTCTAGTAGTCATGTTCCTTATTTCATTATATCATTCCTCTTATCATTCACAAGAATAATTCAATTTTTTTACGCTAACAGATTTTCCCTAACATTTTCCACGCACGAACATATGTACCTCATCTTCGGAAAATTTTCGCCTACAAAAACCCATAATATTTGTGAGATCCCACCCCGAACGATAACAAGGTCCACTTGTCCTTGGACGTGTTCGAAATACTACCAGAGGCGATGTTTCGTGACCGACCGAACCCGTCCAGCCGACTTAAATCTCGAGAAATGATACGACGAAAAAAATACATGTCTCGAGATAGGTAGGTACTTGAAAAACAACTAGACGAGAAGGATTTCCGTTTATGTCTTGGATATCGGGTTTTCTTTCCCATCCTAATAGCACAACTCTTATTTTCTTTGGAGAAAACATTTCTTTTTCTATAGAGGTAGTTGTCATTTGTGTATTACGCGTACAGCAGGTAGAAAACATGGTTCCCACAGCAACAGAGAACAAATGCGCTATCTATCCATTGTTAAGGGAAAGAAAATATATTTTTTTGTTGTTGAATTTTCTTTTCTCATTGAGACTTACTTGAGGGAAGAAAGGAGAAGTTTTTTCTACTCAGAGAGTTTGTTTATTGAAAAAAGGGGGCTTTAATTGTACCAACATATCTTTATATATTCCACTACTTGCAAAATATTGGATCTCATGGAGTACAGCCGTCTTTTATTAGGTTATATCGATTTTTATATGCCTATCCTCTTTTATGTTATTTGTCAAAGTGGATTTATCGTTTGCCCTGTTATTTCTAATATTCTTTGTTCGTTTTCTCTTTCATTCGTATTTATTCTTTTGAGTCAATTAGTTTTCACAAACCTACCACACGTCTCGTTAGTGTTATCCCTTGTAAGCATACTAATTTTAAATTAATTATTATTATAAAAATTACGAAGTTATAGGTTTGAGTATAAATATTTCAATGAATAAGTTCCAAGGCAAAAGTTATTCAACATGAAAGAATCAGATGGTTTTCAATATCTGTATGTATTTTGTAAAAAATGCGAGTCTTTTTTAAGCAGTTGAAAAGAGAGAATCATTTAGTGGTAATCGTAGAGAAAAAAGGAAAATGAAAGTATCATCAGCATGAACACTGCAATTACATAATGAGCAATCAGTTTGGATCTACACTGTCCAGTAGTAACCTAAACTGCACAAACAAATTAAATCCCATCGCATGATTGACTGAGGAAGTTAAACAAACGAACAAAAATCTGAGTGTAATGTACCAGCTTGGAAGTACCATCAGTGATCCAAGCTTTTTCAAGCAATATAAAGAATAAAAAATCCTTCATCCAGGTAGGGTAGTTAACGCAAACTACTATTCGAGAAAGTAAATGACTTCTAAAAATATCAATTGAGATAAAGGAAAGGTATTTACGAACAAACGGAGAAAATAAAAAACACTAACCCAGCACTATTACTTTACAAACTGGTGAAGAGAAACCAATGATGCTAAAACTAATGATTTTGCTACTGTAATGGGAACTAAACCGACAGAACATTTGCAGAGAAACTTCTATAACCAGTGCACCAGTGATCAGCAGCAATTAGTAACTTGAAAATGAACATTCTATTATGTTACAGATTATGCAAACAGTGTAGAGAAGCAGCAAACATGCCTCCCATTAGTCCTAACCGCTTTTGTGGCCAAATAAGGCAAATAGTAGAGACGTGGGAGGACAATCTAAGGGCCTTGTAAGACAGCAAAATAATGCTCTCGTTCAGCAAATGGGCCCTTACGTTACTGGCAGGATTTCTAATAGCCTTAAAATATCACTTATTCAAACTAGGAAAAACTGTCAAAATGGTCAAATCTGTGGTCTATGCTAAGAAGGTCTGGAGACGGCAGAACACCAACATTTCAGTAAGCCATTTCTTGCATCTACTGAACTGGAAGAAGGAAGAAGAGCCTACAACAGTGCTAAGGTTTATTAAAAGCCTCCATTTATTCTAACACGCACAAGGACTTTCTGTTACAATAGATCTATAAAGATCGCAGTGAATGAAGGCAACTAACTGTACCATAATAATAATAATAACTTCATAAATTTGATGTTTGAAAAAGGGGAATTTTGAAATAGTTTGAAGTAATCGACCGAACAACAGTGACCTAATACTTAATACAGGCAAAGCAGTCGTACTGGATATGAAGTTGTTTGAACAACAAACTCGTAATTTAAGTAAATTTTTTTAAAATCCTGTAACTTACTTGTACAATCCCTCTTGTAGATTATTGTTATCAAAGTCCTCAAAAACCCCGGCTAATTTTACTTTAATTTCATTCAAGAACTCTCCGAAGCAAATTGTTTAGATTCGTAAATTGGAGCGGTTAAACGTTAACCTAAAAGTAGTTAGCTGAGATTTAAATACGCAACGGCAATAATAACTTACACTAAGGGTACTTACAGACGGTTGAGTTCGCTGCAACAAACCCTGAAGAGTTACTATCCTGCTATGCAGTTTAATGCATTTAACGTTAGCTTTGTTTGCTTGCTCAACGTTATTCCGCTACCATGAGCTTTTGTCTCTTTCGAGTCACCCGCAAAATAACCGTCTAAATTTCATCTGCATACGTAAACATTGCGATATCCACACCCTCTAATTAATTTAAACGATATGAGTCGAGCTTAGGGGCACATCCATGTCTATACTATTTGAGTCGTAGGAGTGGATATACATACAAATACGAGGTCGTACCATCCAAATGGACCGGGTTTCAAACCTAGCAATTCAGTGGATGAAGATGTTATTGCTACATAAGGCGGTTTAGAAATTCTTATATTAGGTAGTTTGGTTCTTTTATTACTTCAAGTCTAATGCCATTACGATATTTCCGTGTGCGTAATTATTAGCATCCATGCTACTTTATGCTAACAAAACTAATTAAATAAATACTCTCTGTCCTTTAAATGTATATAAATTTTTCGCTTACAAAGCCTTCTATCTCTCTCTTAAGTTATCATGTCCTCCCTCGTTACCGCAGTTTTAACATTCCCGGGAAAAATTTAAGTTATTGCGTTTAATAAGGGCGAGGCAGAAAAATGTTTAAGTCGGTTTATGAAGCAGAACACAAGTTTAATTTATGATGCCTCGTAAATCTGGGGATACTCATTTTAAAGTGTATGAGGAGGCCGTTAAAACTAATCCCATAACACGTCATACTTGGAGAGAATACTAAGTTTGATTACCAAATGTCGTTGGAAAATGTTGTAAAGAGGCTTTAAGATTAAAGAATGATTCAGTATGTTCCTTTTTGCCAAATGTATGTTAATGGATAGGGAATGGGATGTAGGTATATTAAAAAAAAATATGTGAAAAATTTTGGAGAGTCCAGTTCCAAGGGTAATAGTCGTATATGAAAGAAAATGGTTCTCGGAAGCTAGTGAAGATAGAGACTGTCAAATGGAGAAATAATGATAATAATGCTGTTAATGAAACGGTGAAATCAAATGGGGAATGGATTTTAGCGGTAGTGAACCAGCTCCTAAAACCCGATTTGCCTCCTGAACACGCTAAAGTGTACGGAGCATTGATAAAACGCAGACTGGAGGAAGCTACAGAAAGGAAGGAGGTATGGGCTAAACATCAGTATGGGTTTAGGAGAGGAATGTTGACGTTACAAGCAATGGAAAAGATCAGATGCTGGACACATAGAACACGTTTAATACAGCTAGTTGGAACTGAATCCTGCAGCAGTTGGAAAGGAGAAGGATATCGGTGTATCGTATAAACACCATATCTGATTATCTTAGAGAAAGTAATGTCCAAGTGAGCAAGCGAGAAAAAAAATGGAAATAAAAAGTAAAGTACCACAATGCTCTGTGAACGAGCGAAAACTATTGGTTTTGCGAATGACTTGGTTGATTGATCATTTGAGCGGATAGCAAAAATGCTTTGAGAAGTTATACAAACGAAAATCAAAAAATAAATAGTGAAGTGGATGGAGGAAAACGAACTAAATTTAGCCCTGAACTGAAACAGAAGCCTTTGTTATAACTCAGGAAAGAAAAAGAGATAAAATAGGTAATACAGACATTGTACCAAAGAAAAATATTAAATAGTTGGGGGTGTAGATATCATTAAAGTAACCGGAAAAAGGAGATTGCTGATCAGAACAGTGCACTCTAATGGAAAGGGCACAGTGGAATATATTAATCAGAGTAGCGATTGTAGGTGACTCTGTAAGTTATTGCAGGAATTCCACCCATTGATCTGTTGACAGAGGAAAGATTGCATACGTGTAAAAGATAGGGAAGAGTCACATAGAAAAATAAAAGATCGGATACTGGATATTTGGCAGGAAAGATGGAACACGAACACGCTTAAAGAACAATGAACAAAGACGCTAATACCAGACATAGGAACGAGCACAAGAATTTGGACTTTTATCTTACAGACGTTGACAGGGCGCGGGGTATTCACAGCATTCCTGAAGAGAATGCAAAAGTTACCTGAAGACAAGTGCATGTGTTACGGCAATATCGATACGGTAGAACGTACAATCTTTTTATGCAGTTAGTGGAACACGATAAGAGAGGGAATAATGGAGAACTTGAGGAGAGGAAAGAGAAGAAAGGGTGAATGATAGGCAAGTCGGCGCGTTCATGATGTAGAAACCTATACGGTGGTTTCATAGAAGTACCAGGAGAGAAGAAATAGGATGGTTTTACTGGATACATCAGACATAATGAAGTATATGCATGGTGTCCATAAAGGATTTTCACTAAAATAATAGTAAGAATAATAATAATAACAATAATAATAATAACAACAATAAGAGTAATAATAATATTGTTTTTATTGTGAAATTTCAAATGTATTTATACAAAATATAACAACGTAAAAAAAACGCAATCGCAATCTCAAGTTCAGAAAAAAAAAAGAGTAACAAGAGTACACTACTTAGCAAAACTGACAAAAATAAAAGCAAATAACAGGCCAAAATAAAACAAAATGTAAAAGATTTATATACTACCCATAATATAGCTTAATATTCAACAATATAGAAATAGTCAGAAACATATGAGATTGGCAATTACATTAGAGATTATGCCGATTGGAAGAATGAACTGCGTACAGCAACTCTTCTACTCCTGAAACAAATATCTTCTAAGGCTCCTTACAAACGCCGTGTTACAAGAAACTATATTTCATAGTTTATTATATTTGACAGGTAAAAGATCTTTGATAGATCGTCACTTTATGCGAAGTTGATGAAATTTTACCGCAAAATCTTCTATTTAAATTGTGTACGTCAGTTCTAAATGTAATCTTAGGAGGGACGTAAGGATGTGATTTAGAGCGTATAATTCTGTGATAAAGTCTATAACATCGAAACCTTCTTCCATTAAACATATTCAGCCATCGAGTACGAACTAATTTTTACGAGATATGCTCATATTTACATCATAAATATATATTAGACAAGAGTTCTGTGATTTTTGAATAGGACTGTTGGTAATATGTACTACCCAGTGCAAAGTGATATGTAGGTACACAATATGAAAACTGAAAAAGAACAAGGGACTCGCAGAGGTTTTTTTAATATTTTCATTAAAAGCTATGGATATAAAGTTCCCTAAGGTTCATGTAAGCATTACGTATATAAATGGAAATTTACTGGTGATATCTAAAATTAATCCAAGTCTCTTAAACTATTTAGGAGAGGCAGTTTTGTTTGATTAATTTCAACGTTAAAAATTTAGAAAAATTATCACAAACCTTTTTGCTGCCAAAAGGAATTGATGTAAACTTATCAGGATTAATAGTTAGGCAATAATCAATCGATACCCCTTGAAAATATCTCAAATCGTAGTTAACGTTAGCCACAGCAGTCCTCCGATCGGATAGATGGAATGAATAGTAGAAGATGCGTGTCATCCGCGTTTTTAAGTCCAGTAAAAAAATTGGAAGTATATATGACAAATAAAATAACGAGGATAGAATTTTTAGGTACTCCCAGAGTAACCTCCAAAAAAGATATATTGTCTTCCACTTTCATTACTTATCTGCGATCACACATATAGTTCTTGACTAATAGTGAAGACACTGCGTCAAATCCGATGTATTGTAAAATAGATAACAAGATAAAATGGTTTATGGTATCAAACGCCTTAGAGTAGTCCAATAAAACTAAACACGTCACCAAACCGCACGACTGTATCCGGAACGAAATCTGGATTGCACAAGAGGAAGTACGTTCGTATATGACAGATAACCAATTAGTTACTGAGCTAAAACTCTCTTTAATTTTTTGGCATCATTGGAAGGAGGCTGATGGGTCTTTAATCACGAAATGCTTGTAGATTTTTAACCTTTGAAAGAGATCTAACGACAGCGTACTTTCGGGACTCCGGAAAAACACCCTCAATTAGGCAGGTGTTAATTATATGAATTAAATAGGGAAGGATTGTAGGGCAATAATGCTTAAGCATATTTATGCTAATTATTTATTATTATTTTACCTTACTTTTATGAAACTCAATCAGTCATATAATATCTCTAGAAGAATCATTTTGAAAGGAGCTAACAAAGAAACTATTAATACTGTCTAGATCCTTGAAGTAAGCAGGAATACTGTGTGGTCGTAGTGAGTTCCAGAGAGATTTAACATTACTATTTCTTTAAATTAACTCAAAATATCCGTGTGATCAAATTTGGTTGATATTTGTAGTAAGACCAATCACTAAGATTTCGCGCTCGGCGAAATTTAGATTTACTTTTATCTCTTAAAGTCATGGAATTCTTGGCTTAATAAATTTCCTTATACTACACCAAATACACTAGTGGTAAGATGATCATCCACATTAGGTAGGTTAAAAATGTCTTGAAGCAACAAATCCTGGGTGAAGCTGCTAATATCAATAAAACTGAAATCGCGAAAAGAGTTGAAAACTGATAAGCACATTAAAGTGGATAAATAAAATAATAGTATCTTCATGAATTCACAAATAATAGACCAATTAAGGAATGGAATTCAGAGTAAGTCTTGAAGGTTGATCAATAAGTTGTGCAAAACCTAGGGAGTGAGAAAGGTTGAGTAGGTAATTAGGCAGAGGGTCTCCGTTTTTTAAACAATCGACGTTAAAATCACCGCAGCTATTTTTTCTGTCACATCTCGGTGATAGTATTTTCAAGCTTATCCCGAAATAATTTAAATTAGGCTCCTCCAGTGATAAAAATCGATTTAGAAATATGAAAACGCAAAAATAACTGTTTTATTTCATAATCGGCATCAACCGTAGTAAACACATGATGACTGTTTACGTAATCTGCGATGGGCAGTAGAAGAGTTCACATGGTTTTATAGTGTAAATGTGTCGGTATAAATAAAAAAGAATATCGATATAAATTTATAATTCGTGTTAACAGCATTTACTTCATATAAGGCACAAGCTACTTATAGTTCTTTAGGTCTGACTATATTAATTAAACAAATATGTAAGCACATCGTAGAATTTCCAAAATATTCAGTAATAAACATCATAAATCTGGAAATAATAGGTACCTACACATGTTCACTATCTTTCCGTTCCTTACGGACTCCTTATTTCCTCTTCTCCCTTTTTCCCTCGTCTTCTGTACCTTTCCATCAGAGATCCCTCCGACTTGAACGCTAACAATAAAGGGAAATCATCCGACACAAAAGAAGAAAATCTGCTGCCACAGCTAGTGCCTTGGATGTATATATATAATTCACCCAGAAAAAGATGAAAAAATCTCTTCGTTCTTTCAAGGATGAAAAGTCTTCATCAACTTTTTTACTGCGATTTTTTCGCCTGCGGTGGCCGCGAATTCAACCGAATGCAACGCCGTAACACTCAGCTGGAATGGCCTCCGGATACCCTTTCAATAAACCGGTCTACTTCCTTTCGGTATCAGGGTGGTCATCTCTGGACAAGATTTTCTACTTTTCTCGTAGATAAATACGGTGTGTGTGCTTGAATAGAGCTACAGAATACCGATTGCATCTTCCATACCAAAGGAGTTATTCAATGCAATACGCTAATAATTTTGAAATTCCTGTTCGAAATAAAACATTCCACAACCAACAGCGCTATTGGATTATCGTAAGTTGAACGTGAAGCATGTACTTGCACAAAGACATACATACATCTTTCCTATACTCGTCCAGAGATCTGTCGTTCCTTTTCCCAGCGAAAAATCAATAGTACAACATCTTAAATTTAATATTTCCGGCTTAAACGGTCCGCGAGAATTTCTCAAACTACTACAACTACTGTAGTTGAACGAAGCAAGTATAAGGACATACCTTGTTTTTTGACATTCGCGATTGTTTATTTTTGCTTTTAAAGACGTAAAAGTTATGTGAAATTTTTCCTTAAGAATAATACATTTGTACCTAAGAATTGAAAGGGTTCGATTGTCTTTAATATTAAAGGTGACTACGTTCTCTCGAGGAAAACTCGAAGAAGACAATGTTTTCGCTTCGTTTCGTGGAATTGAAGTGCAATTTAGAGCTGCAGCATTGAGGAAAATTCTTCCATTTTCACTTAAACTACCTTTAGCTGAAGTAAAGCACTTTTCCGCGTTTAAGCGTCCATTCAATCGCACATATTTATATAAATTGATAAAACGAAATATGCTGTTGCTTTCTTATCTTCGTGTAATTCATATACAGTCAACTTCTTCCGGCAATCCGCTAGATAATGATGTAGTTCCCTCATAATGTTCGGAGAATTTCTTATTAACGTGCTCGACAATACCGGAAGGCGAATGCGATCGAATGGGTAGATGTAAGAATCTTCCGTTCAGACCATCCGCAGCATACTAATCGATCCTGCCTTAAATATGTAGTCGAAGAAGTCGCGTCTGCCTTGATATAGTGAATCATGATAGGATATTCGTTAGGAAATAGAATTTTTACAGGCTCCTCGAGATAACTGGAGTAACAATCCATTCAAGCGTTAATTGTTTTCTTCGACTTGTTCCAACAGAAATCACAAACTAATCAGACGCGATTTGTTTGGCTGAAAAAAATCTATTTCCGACTGATGTCATATAACTGGCACCAACTAGTTTATGATTTATATTGGAACAAAGTGAATTATTGAAGTAATCAATACAAAATAGGTTCGGATGAAATATGCCTGACTTAAACATTTGTTCTAAATATCAACATCACTCAAAAACAACATACGCAGTCTGCCAACTGTACCCATTGTAATTCAAACTTAATATCGTCACCCAGTTTCATTATAATGGAGGGTAATTACCCAAATATGCCAATTACCCTCGCATCATATGTTAATTATTATGTCTGCGTCTGTACTATCGTAATCCAGTTTAATCAGACGGTCGTCATTATCATCGGAATTTATCGTACCAGCTCCAGGGCCGTATCGAGCTGCGAATATCGAAACTTTCCGCCGACCTCTCTCCTCCAGGATGTTACTTGAATAGTGGGGTTGGAGGGAGGTGTAACTTTTAAACAAAGACGTCTATACGTAGGGTAATTAAATAGACCTAGCGCATTCTGTTAGAGGTTTACAATAATTAATTTAGGCAGTTGAGTTAAAAGGGTTGATATTCGTTACGTACGTTTTACGTGAGCAAAATCGCTGAACAAAAGGTATAAGCAAAGAGTTTGTGCGCTAATTTCCGAAACCAGAAACCAGAAACGCGACTGGTCCAATGGGCGTGAGGGTAGAGAGATTTGCCGGGAAGAAAGGGGTAAGAGAGAGAACTTTACTTAACGACCTACGCTGACGTGACTTGCGTCTGTGAGTAACGCAAATAATATTTCATTAGCGGTAGGAAATGCAATAAAGCAAGGTCGCCAGCGTATTACTCCTCGGTGTAGGTTCATTTTCTTTATGGAACGATAAATTCTGAGCTTTGTTAATTGATTTACGGCGCTGTTATCGCTAGCGACAGTTCTACAGGATATTAGACAATATATTTTTTCCATGAAGGAAATATTATTGAGACCAATCTAAGAAAAATCGTCTGAACGAGAAATGGGTTTCAGATAACTAACAATAAGTGAATTATAAAAGGTTGTGTAGGCGATGTTGCAAAGTAAATATGAAGGACTAAGAAATCAACTGATTAACTTAGATCTGTGTTACATAAATAATACATACATCGCAGAATATGTAGAAAATGCAAAACAAGAACAATTAACATTGTTATAAATATTTTAGCATAAATTCTAGTTTTTTAAATTTTTGTTAGTTTTCCATTGAGATCCTTACTTGACTCTTAACTAACAAACTAACAAAATACTTTTAAATTATAACTTCGATATTTTCAATTTAGTTTTAATGATCATGTTGCAGACTTTAGTGACTGTCCTCTTTCATACGCCCTCATTAAAAATAATATCGATAGGAGCCTCTACTAACGAATCCAATATTTTTATATAAAACTCATTCTCTAATGAAGTTCATAACATACAACATACAAGACGTCGAATATAATTCAATTAATTTTTCTCTTTCGAAACACGACTCAAATATTTTTGTTTGCAGCTGGAACTTTAAATAAAAAATTCTCTAGTTTTAACACGTACTACTACCATCATATTCCATATTCACGGTCGTGCAATTGTTGTAAACTTCTGTACCTTGTGAAAACTTTGCGGCTAGAATATGCAACAGCGCCCGCTGAAAACATGCAGTACGTGTTGCATGGTACTGCTACTGCGGGTTGTAGTTTGAAAGTCGTTAAGTGCCGAGCTCTTATACGTGGTGCTTGGATGTATTCCTATTTTGTAGATCATCACATCGGGCTTGCTTCGGTAGCCGTAACTTTATAAGTTTATTTTTGCTCTGTAAAAATATATCCTTCTAAAAAAAAGGTTGTCGAATTGAATTTGAGACGCTTTATTGGAAGAGAAGAATGAATAAGTGACTTTCTTCTTTAAACCAACTAATTTCTTGATAGATACCTAAACATACTTCATCCTCCAGATATATTTCTATTATTATTAATAGACTTTGTCTGGATTTTCTTACATGTTGTATTGAATGTTTTTTTCAAACAAATTATTTACAAGTAAAGTTTAAACCAACCTGCAACAAACAGCAACAACGAAAAGGTCTAGAAACCGCAGATAAAAATCCGGAAATTGTTTTGAGTGTTTAATTTTGTTGTATTACGTTCAACGTGACATTTATTCAGATTTCGAATACGAACAAACCTCCAAACACGTCTACCCCTGTCAGTCATCGAACTAACCAAATTATCAACGTCAAATCCTTCTAGTCGAGACAAATAACCTCTAGGTACCCTAGCACGTACAAAAGACATTATTACTATCCACTACTGCTCCCAACGCATTCTCCACAAGGGAAGAGCTGCAGGTAGAAGGGATGGCAGTAAAATCACTTTCTTCTAAGACAGCAAAGCGAACCATCTCCGAAATACCTACACCGGTTAACTAGATTATGTAACCGGTTTCTCCTAAAGCGTAATTCGTTTACGATAGGCGAAGCGATTGAAGAACCGCTTTCTTAGCGGAAATCAAGTCTTGGGCCGGTTGTCGACAACTTCGTTATCCCCCGATGCCTTTACCTTCCCTGTAACATACGAACGAAGACATATTTTGATCCTACCTGTCTAATTTAATATTCGAAATGATGAAGTTCAGGTTGGAGATGGTGTTCAGGAGCATATCCTTGTTTTGGAGAAACTTCCGAAGTTAATAGGTACAGATTAAGACCACTGTTAGTATGCTTTGATATTTAATCCTTTTAGATAACATTGACCCTTGGAATTTCGTCATTATAAAGGTTACGAAACTTAAAATGATAGTAGGAAAATTTTCAGTTGTTTGCTTAGTTCTTCATATTGTCTTGGCTATATTGCCAACTTCAAAAATGGAATTAAAGAATTATTTTTTAATATTATCTTGGTAAGCTATCAAATTTTGCATTGCTTCTTGGGGAATATTATTCTACTCGAAAAGAACAACTTCTTTCGTTTCCTGGATATTACCAGAAGTTAATAAATGACGTTTTTAGAGCATCCCAAAGTTGTTCGATCGGATTTAAGTAGAGACTTCGTGGTAGCTAGTCCGTGACTTGAATATTGACCTCTTGTAAGTAATCCAAAACTTGCCTAGCGATGTGTGATCTTGTATTATCTGAGATGAACATAAATTTGTTTCTTAAAAATTATACAAAAGGCATTATACAGTCCTGAATAACCTTCTCTAGCGAATAGCAGTTAATTTTAACTGCAAGCGTTAAAGCAAATATCACTCTAGAACGTTCTTGATCCGCCACCAAGGAGCTCACTTTAAGAGGTTGTGCACTCAAAATATCTTTCACCAGTTCTTCGCCATACTCTTTCGCGACCAGCTGGGGCTTTTTAATTTACTCTAATCTCGTCCGAAAGCAAAACTCGCTTCCAATATTCAACTGTCCAATCATGATTTCTGGCAAATCTCAAACGTTGCACTCTGCGTGCTGTGATAAGTAATGATCCCACCGCAGGCCTCCTACTATTCCCTCAACCTTCTTCTTACGGTTAAAGCAGAAGCTTTGACACTTCTGACTGCTTCAAGCTGTTTATTGAGTTCTGTGCTGGTTGCAAAAATGATCACCATTTGCACTTGTAACTTGTTTCCCACCTAGACTAGGTCTTATAAAGTGCAATGCGGTTTCGTTGAATCTTCTAACCATTCAACTGATGTTCAGCAAATTAGCCACACAATGCATTGTTCGCGGTTCATGATTTGCAAATTCTACACTCTCAAAAAGTGAACAAACCAGCAATTAAAATTTAAATATTGTTTGAACTGTAACTTAAGCAACTCAAGAAAAACTGTTTAACAGAACTTGATGTTAACTTGCGGCTATTTTCACCAGAAATCTCAACATAATTTTGTAGTAGTATAAAGCTACTAGGTCTTTATTAATGGATCAAAACCCATCATCCACATTACCATCGCAAAGCATTAATTAAGGACTAAATTTCATTGTTGTTACACCTTGGTAGTAGTATCATAGGAGCAGATAATACTATTCTAGGTACTACTAAATTCCGCCTTTGGTGTTCATAGACGCGGCATGCTAAAACAAGGTGGATTAAATCATCCACCTCATATCTGCATGTGCAAGCTGGAGAATCCAATCTTGAATTTGTGTAAAGCGATCATATCCGAATTTCAGTCTAGTGGCACTCTAGAGTTACTTGCCAACGTGTATAAAAGCTGGAGGAGTGAATTACGGCGTACTGCGTGGGATGACATTGATATGAGGTTTGCCAACTGCTTTCCCATTTTTCTTCTAGAAAAAATCTTTTGAGGTTACATACAATTTCCGCTTCGTAGATACTAAGATCTGCTTCGCCGTTAACTGCTGACGTCTCAGATAAAGAGTTGACTATTTCATTAGGGGTGATCCCACATGACTTTTAACCGAAAAGATCCTCACAACGGTATCTGGTAGTTTGAATTCAATACATTTTGAAATTATACCAAGCACGAGGGATCTTAGCAAATCGCTCTCTGTATATCAGTGCATTAAGGCCACTTTGAGAGTCTGACATAAACACCGCTTTCGTAAAGCCCAGTTCCTCTACATATCTGTGCCTCTAAAATTGCTCTAAGCTCCGTGAAAAAACTATTTAGAAGATTGTTTGATCCAAACGATCCACCGACATTGTTGAAGCCGTTACATTATGTTCTGCTAAATCAAAAATTTTTAGCAAATACATCAAAAACATTGAGTTTATATGAGAAAAAAGTGTTTCCATTCTGATATTATCTCATCTCAATTTCTCTCAAAGACATGAAAACAGATGATGTATGAAATAATACCCGTCTAACACAATCTTCATCCTATATTAGGTTAATTTAATCTACACGGCCTAACCTAATGCACTTCATCAAGATGTCTACTCAAACGCACAACAGCAACATAATAAAAGCCTGAAGCCACGCCGAATGTAATTCATAACACAAATAGCATGAGGAGAAAATTGTTTAAGGCTATAGAGCAGAAAATAGGTAGGAAAACGGACACAAGAAACCTTTTACAAAATATACCTCATCTAACGTATATCTACTGCTAACATTCTAAGCACCGAAATATGTGAGATAGAAAAACGGAGTTTCGGACTTATTTCTGACTTTCACAACACCGAAAATGTTTTCTTCGGCTGCTTTTTCCATACGGAAAAAGGATCCACGTATTATACGTTTTCGTGTGACAGCACCAGCCAACACCGGCAACGAGGGAGTGTGATGATGAATGAAAAGAAAATAGATTCACTAAGTAAACAAGTTTGCGAATGAAATCCTAATAAATCTTACCAGTGTGGAAATGCTTTTAGTGTATCAGTAAATGATATGTACATATATATATTGGTGTTAGATTAATTTCGTCTTGTTGACTGTATGCTTATGTGACGTTGGATGAAGATGAAAAAGCGTTATCTGAAGCTGGCCGCTATATAATGGACATACATTGGGGGAATTAATTGATTAACCAAATTATGATATACGCTCCGTTTACTTTTGGAAAAATAAGAATTCATTCCCGTCAAAAAGGAATTAGTCAACAATAATACATAAACAGTAAATATTGTATATTGTGTACATGTACAAGGTGGGCCAAATTCGATACTTTTAATAGGGAACTTATATCTCTAAAGGAATTAGACAAAAACTGACCTAAGCTTCTGGAGTTCGATTTTAAAGAGAAATCGATTGGTGAAATCTCTATTTTTATATCTTCCTTAATATAAGAGATACAGAGCGTTTTCTTAAAATTCGCAATTTTTAAAAACCCTTATAACTTTTTTATTTGTGAAAAAGCTTGATTTATATAAAAATTATATTGGAGCGCTTTTTGACGCAGAATCCTATGCTCTATTTTTTTCTTTTTTTAAACTCCTATTTTTTGAGATATTATCAAGACTTGTATTTTTTTATATGGAACACCCTATATATTTTTACACTGTTGAGAAGCATATAAAATTACCTTCAGAATGATATAACACACTTGATATTTTATTTAAACAATTTTTAAATTATTTGTTTTTCTTCATTTCACATTATTTTAAGATCGCTATGGATGGTAACTAAGCAATACACGTATTTATTTTATATTGTCTAAATGCTAATAAAAATTGCACATTTTAGGAGAACGCTCTGTATCTCTTATATTAAGGAAGATATAAAAATAGGGATTTCACCAATCAATTTCTCTTTAAAATCGAGCTCCAGAATCTTAGGTCAGTTTTTGTATAATTCCTTTAGAAATATAAGTTCCCTATTAAAGTATCGAATTTGGTTCACCTTGTACACACACACAAACATACTATTTTAGATCAAAGGTAAATCACAACACAGCAAACTTGTTTATCGAAATATACCCCAAATTCCCCAAGTAAACATTAAACGCTAGAGAAACTCCCTAGTTTAATTCAAGCCAAGCTTAGACAAGTTACACATGTACGTAGAAACAACTCAAATAAATAACACCACCCAAAACCTTAACATACTTGTTTGGATAACCTTTCCCTCTGGTAGATTTACGTGTAGCAAGCATTAATAAATAATAAATAATAAAAAAAAATAAACACCGTTATTATTAATTCTTCTTATTTTACATATTCATTCTTAAAGCGAACAACTTCAATTTTTCTCTCCTAAAGTACCATTCAGAGGTAATTTACCTCTAACTACACTTCGATTAGAAAAAACTCCTCCCATCTACGAAATTTGCATAATGTATACGCGTTAGTCATGAAATATATGAGTTCTTTGGAAGTTGAGGCGAAATTGCGAATTTGGTTATAAGGAGTAATCGATATTCTATAGGAAGACCCTTTTTCTTTTTGTTGGGCGTATTTATCGCAAAAGATCGCAGTGTGCGGTTTACATTATTCATATCTCCCAATTTATATCTGGAAGAAAAAATGATAATGATTTGTTGTATGAATACATATGGGATTAGATCAAAGATTATGTTTACTCTAGAAAAGAGAAATAACTATTTTCATATCAAAGCTATCGCAATGACAAGCACCCTATTTGTCTCTTTTGTTTTTCAAACAACAAGTCTTATTCCAATTGTAATTTTACGGATGGTAGATATTTATTAAAGTGCTTTGTGAAATTTAGACCATCTTTTTTTCATTTGCATCATTATTTTTGAATTTGTGGCCAAAAATTGAAATTTAGATATTTATTTGTGCAAAGTAAGCCAACAAACACAGAATGATTATCCATAGTATAGCGCAACATTGACAACGGTTGATGATAAAACCTAAAATTTGCAATTTCATTAGAAAAATTATCAAAAACATCTACAACAAATCTTAGACATATCTAGAAGAAGATTCTGAAAACGATTTCAAGCTTTTGAAGATGTTGTGAAGTTATAATTGCGATTTACTTGCATAATCCTAATTTTACAAATTCACTGTTATTCTTTATATTGGTTTATCTGTCCTGCGTCGTACATGCATCCTCTTTAACACAACACTGCCAGTTCCCTAATTCCCTCAGAATGTCTGATAATGCCGCGTTACAAATCTGAAACATTGAAAAGCAGACAACCCTACGCGTCATCGTAATTTTAAGAAATAGCATATTGTAAAAATGACAACTACCTATTATTTTTAACTGTTATTTTAAGATAACAACAAGAGTCGATGTTGATATCTGAAGATAACACGTTAACCTTATTGCCCTATTTTATAAACAAATAA
The DNA here is from genome assembly GCA_902654985.2 of Oryctes borbonicus. Taxonomy (NCBI): domain Eukaryota; kingdom Metazoa; phylum Arthropoda; class Insecta; order Coleoptera; family Scarabaeidae; genus Oryctes; species Oryctes borbonicus. Next base: position 3,307,634 of record LR736862.1, read on the forward strand.
ACAGTTAGTTGCGGTTATCTTGAGATGTTATAAATATGTTTAGATTATGCAGTAATAATTGCTATTGTTATGTACAGTGGCCGTGCTCATTGTAACGACTAAATATAGATACTATCTTCCGCGTGGCAAGGCCAAGCAGGTTCAGCAAATAAAAACACAAAACCGCGTTTATTGGAAATAGCCATCATAAACTAAAATGGGAGTAATAAAATCTACCTGCGAATCTTAGCGCACGGCTACGAGTGGTAGAAAGTGTCTCTTGGGGAGACAAAACATAAAAATGTCACTGTACGTCCATAAATAGGCTGTCTCGTCGGGAACTGCATTGATAGATATATGAAAGAGCACACGTAAAATTCTAAAAACTTAGCAGTGCACTAAAGCCGACATATGCTATTGAACTAAAATGTTTTTCATAATCTGACACTTCCGGTTATAGCGAAAATAACTGTCAACTTTGTTATCTTAAATAGAGAATTAAGTTTTGATACTTCTTCGATTTGAAAGTTTAAGCGTAATTGTCGAACACGCGGTATAATGTTTTCGAAACATTTACTCAGATTCTGATACTACCTCGTATTGTTAACAGTTTTGCCAAATTTCAATTTTCTAAGTTTGGCAGTTTCACATTTATAAAGCTTTACATGCACTTGTCCATTTGCTAAAAACTTTCAAAAAAGCCAAAATAAAAATTTTAAATTCAAACTATCCTTAAAATTGAATTAGAAATTCAAAGATACATAGGGCGACAAAGTTGATAACTATTTCCCGCATAACCGGAAGTGTCGTTATTATTAAAAATATTTTAGTTCGATAGCACATGTCGACTTTAGTGTACTGGCAAAATTTCAGTATTTTCTAATGTGTAGTCTTTCATATATTATATTGATCGATGCATTTCTCGATTGTAAAATTAAATAATAGGAAGCTAACATTATCTGAGGACATAATAGGCCTCAAAGAGAATCTTTCAAATATATTCCTATAGATACGAGGTGATCAAGAACTAATGAATCAGCTATGTGCTGTGTTATTATATTTTAAGCTTCCCCTATTTATTTATAATTTTGCCCAACATCGCTCAAATGTAGATATTTCTATTTCCTTAAAAAAAACACATCGTCTGTAAATTTTTGCAAGATTACAACGCCTTTGAAATATGCAGGATGTTTAGTATTGAACACCAAACATTGCCAGAAGCGTCATCTTTTTAAACACTTTTTGCATGCAGTGTGTAGGAAATTTATATCTCTAACGTTTTTGTATACTGGTGCATTTGTCTAATAATGCTAGTAAAGGAGATATTTATATTTAAGCACTAGTCCTGCATTTGAATATTGCATCCAATTGGTTTCAGATATTAGTATTGTTTGGTTATCATGACAACAGTAAACAAAATATACTGGCATTGCTGTTCCTAGCTATTAATTCGAAATTTGAAGACTAAGTAGCTACTTATAAAATTAAGTACTTAAAAAAAGCATATATACATATGACTTATGAAGTTAGGAACAATTGTGTGAGTGCATTAAGGCGAAAGGAAGGAATTTCGAGCGTTCGGTGTAATAGATAGCTATTTTATGTTTGATTTTAAGATGACATATATATATTTGCACCACTCATTGTATCGGCATGGACCTTTTTGCTGAGAAGATGCATTAGCATTATAATTGCTTCTTTTTCTTTCTACATCCATACAATGAATGTTTCCAGTAGTATCAAATTTTAGCTTTAATTTGACAAATGTTTTCTATTGTGGACATCGTCGGTCAGGATAACGCAGCTTATAGTGTTCTCTTACGATCTAAAATACACCATTTCTCTCCCTTTTCCCATTACATAAATCACAATTAACTTTTCTTTACTTGGTCTTTAATTTTAAATGTGCAGGTCAGTACTATTATCATGGTAACCAAGCTATACGTCAAGCTTTATCTTTATTTGAAGAGTAAATAAACCTTGTTAAACCGTTTATTCACACTCCACAAGTTAAAAAAATTATATCCTATTTACACTGCAAATTAATATACATCAATTCGCTACGCCATATCGCTACCACTGTTAACGTCTGGGAGTTTCTTTTGGGAGAAACCGGTCTCTAAGTTAATCAAGCTAAATTTTTCGCAATTTTCGGTGTCAGTAATATATTCACGTCGCAACATCATAAAATCCGTCCGCAAATATCTTTCCTCCGGCAACAAATTCGTGGGACTAGGCTTGCTGGAAGCGATACCCCAGTGTTATCTGCTCAACCCGTCACTGCGCGGGTTTTGGAACACAGTCAAGCGGTGAAAATATAAATCATTAGATCGTCCGAGCTAGCGGAAGCCAAGTGTTTTTTGCTCGCCTTGTACCATACGATTCGTCCTGAATTTTATATTAAATATGTGACAGTTCAAACGCTTAAAACGAGAAAATGGGTCGAAAGATGCTTTCAAGGTTAAACGTATGTTTCGAGTTGTAGATTTATTTTCCAATAACACTCCAGTCATTCGCTGTGATGAGAGTGTTAAAACAATCTTCACAAGCGCCTCGCCTATACTTGATTCTAAATCTAATCTAAATATCATAGGATCTCTTTAATGACAAAAGTTAATTTTTACTCTACCGTGGTCGCTGTATTAAGTTCCGAGCCATCTAACCGGCGACAAACTATTTAAAACGATGCGATAAACCCAGAGACAACAAGCTAATGGATTCCGAGCGTTCACAGTTTAATATACACAGATCATCGTTTAATACGGGACGTTTTGACACGGTAATGCCTTTATTAATTGCTAGCGATCAACCCTTTCAACGTTCTAACCTCACCATTCCAGTGCTGACGCTATTAGCGCGGAGGCATGTCCAATTCCCCGCTCACTACGTAGTGTACCATCTCGAATTATGGGACATTTACAACAGAGAATGGATAAAAAGCAAAAAGACTATTGCGGTACCGAAATAGATAATATTAGCTATGTAAAAGTGCGCAAACGAGTATAAATTCTCGCGTTTTATGTTGGTGAATATTTTTCGTCACCCCGAAGCATCCAGGAAAGTTGATAACATTTAATACGAGTAAATGGTTTTGGTGTAATAGCTAACCGCATACCGGTTAGCTATTGTTATTGAGTTTGCTAACAATCACCATTTTCAGTTAAAACTGAATATTTCTAAACGAGGAAAGTTGCCGCTGAGGTCTCGAGTTTGTTGGAAAAGATTTAACAAGGCGAACTTCGGCTCTGTTTCTGCGAACGTAACTTAAATTGATGTTGGAAATATACAGGGTTTACGAGTTAATTTCTAATGATCAAATCAAATAGATCTGCGCACCATGAGAAAGGTGCTGCAGGCTTTTAAAGTGAATGACTTTATACGGAGACAGTATTGTTTCTTTCCAAATTTAAACAATGAAACGGAAAATACCATCTCGATTATCATTACTGTATGAACAATATCAAGTCAGCAAACTTGTGTTAATTATTCCGCATTCTACAAGGAATAATAACTCCCTAAGTCACAAAATAATGATGGCAAGAACTGTGGAGTGACACTCCACACCATATAAAATCTTTAATTAATCCAAAACATTTGTTTGGGAATTTGCAGCTTTTCGTTATCAGCCATACAACGAACTCTACAGGCATATTTCTATTTTAGGATATATAAGCTGTAAAAGTAGGTCTTTTAAAGTGGGAATAGAACAAGGTAAGAATTAAAATGTTTTCTCACATCATTGGGCCGTACAGTTGACAATGACAATTTATGAATTACCAAAACAATTGTTCCGAATTAATTAAAGATGGTAGTGCTAGTATTTTAATGTTTTCCACAATAAGAGTTACTCTTCTAAAGTTTATTAATTCAATATCCCAAAATATAAACACCACACAAAAATTCCCTTTTATGAAAATTCTAAACCACGCTAACCCTTCTTTTTTTGAAAACTCATTTCTGTATCTTCGAATCAACCCATTATTTAACTTTAAACGTCAATTTAAAAGAAAAAACTTTTTTGTAACTGATCCCTACAAGGTACGTTTTACAAAGATAAAACCGATTCCACCACCACAGTTCGGAAGGTAAATCCTGACCAACGTATAAACAACTGTAATGGTTTCGGTATAGGGCTTCAAGCCGGCAAAATCTCCCTCAAATTTAAATCTGCAATTTCAACCGAGGAAAGCAAGAAAAGTAGAGGAATAGAATGAAGTTTCCAGATGGGGAAGGAGGGTTGAAAGAAAGCTCTGTAGAAGGGTAAATCCTAATAACAAATCTAATAGTGAGACCATTTTATATTCGCTTTTAGAACTGCAATAAAACTTTTCCTGTGTACCCTTTACGCTACCTTCTACGAGAAGGAATGGAATGCTGGAAAGTTCTCCGTGCTGCCAGAGCTTCCTGCTGGTTTTGCAGTAAAGGGAAAATAGCTTTAGAACTGAAGAATTTTAATAACTAAAATTAGTTTGTAAAATGCAGCAATTAAGTTAAAATAAAGGTATCTAACAGCATGAAATGACGTTTTCAAATTATTATCGTTTCAAAATAAAACCGTCCGTGCATCAAACCAAATGCCGCATTGAAATTGAAAATAAATAAATTCAAAGAAAACAAATTTACTAGAAAAGATGGAAAATAACAACAATCTTCGTACCTGTTTCAATTTCGAAGAAAGCCACTTAGGTGAGACATGAGACGGAGCTCATCAAAGCTCCAGATATCTTCCGAAAACCCGAAACCGGAAAGTTTGTCCGTGACGAGTTCGGAGACACTTGGTTCGGGAAAGCCGAGTACTACACCAGTGAAAGCTGGAACGCAAACTAACGTTTGGAGATTGAATTCAGCGCGGTAGATACTCTGGGGGACAGGCGCAGACCATTATATACGAATTTCTTCGTGATGTAATTCAACAGTGTATATTTTAGACACTTTACGGTTAAGAAAATACAATCGGGGCTAATCAAAAAAAGATATTTCAGTGGAAATCGTAATCTGCAAGATTTGGTGTGATTATGTCAGACTTACATAAAAGACTAATATTCTCAAGTTTGGATGAATGGATGGAACAGATCAATTGGTCACGTGGGATTAATGGAAGAAGTAACATGATATCCATTCATGGAAAACGGTATCAATGAAGAAGAGATAAACGCTAATGTTTAAGATATCGGACAGATTACAATCGCACACATTTAAAACTCTTTTCACCGGTGACTTCCAATACCTAAATAGATAATAGCTAACTATGGTTCGTATCTCAAAGTTTCAAAATTAAATTATTATTACATATTCACGAGAATTAATTAACCAATTCTGTAGTTTGACATATACATGTTGAAGCTGTCCCAATTCCTCATGTAAAGCAAAACAATAAAACGCAATTGACATACTTCTCATTTTATTCAAACCTTTTTTTTTCGAAACAGACTCATTTACAACACAAGCAACTCTAATTAGTAAATCATCAGCTTTATTGCTTCCATTAATCTCCTCCATCTACACTCTAATTACAACCAACCCCTCGGTGATTGCACAGACCTGAACAAAAAAGGATAACATTCGTAAATGTTCTCAAACTCTGTAAACAACTAGCTTAAATATATCCATGACGCTTTCATCCTTGTACAAGGTATACCTTGGCGTTTTCCAGGTCCTTTCAATGAATTTCAGCGGGTCGTATTTGCTCCTACAAATAAACAAGACAAGAAAAGTTGTTTAGAAGAAGAAAAAAGGATGGTATCGCGCTAATTGAGTTCAATTTGGAGAGAAAAGTGTTTTTAGCAAAATTAGCGAATGCTACTGAGATTTAAAATTGTGAGATAAACGAACGAGTTAATTTGTCTTATTGCACGAGAGAAACACGATGGGTTTAAGGAATATTGTCGCAAGATGAATTTTGGGAAATTTGATGACTTTAAGTAACTTACCTGATTGATTTAGCCTTGGCTATAGTATATAGTCCTGCCAACCTATAAAAAGAAAATAGGAAAGGAAATATAAAATAGCTAATTTTTTGCTTAAATATAATACCTTGGTGCAGCTCTGATTGAAGCAATTGAAGGAGGCCTAGAACATTTTTTTCGGTAATAAGAATACACGAGCCCATTATCTTTAGGTTTGTCAAAAGTAAAATAACGGTGGCAGTTCTGGCGCAAAATCCCATGTATTTTCTTATGGAAGTTCAAATAAACATTTTGTTCCGATCACTCCTCCCTCAGGCATGTTATGTGACCGGTGACGCCATAGACATTCGCTTCTTAGCGGGAAATTTGAAACGGAAGCTGTTCAAACTGTTCAGGAGTCTGTTCAGTGTTGGGGGATTCGTTCAAGGTGTTCACGGATCTATTCAAGCTGTTCAGAGCCCTGTTCAAACTGTTTAGACCCCCAAAGGCTTCCGTTACTAAACCTATGGAAGCTTGAACAACTCCCTGACTCCATGGACTGCTTGAACAGATCCCTGACCAGCTTCAATACATCATTGTACTCCTTGAACTGATCCCTGAACAGCTTGAAGAGCTCCCGTTTCAAATTTCCCGCCAAGGGGTGAAGCTTATGATTCGCGTGACAAGCCAGAGGGAGAAGTAGTTGGGAAAAAATGTGAATTTTATCCCCATTACTTCTATAAGAAAATACACGGGATTTTGCGCCAAAACTGTCACAACTATTCTACAACTAAAGTAATCTGAACAATACAACTTACCTAGGTGGAGGCACAGGTCCGGATGGTAAGCTACATAAAAAAAAGAGTATACGTACACATATATTATACAACAATGTCCATCTCAGATGTCAGGGCCCTCTTACGCCTAAGATCGAAGTCCTGACATCTGTAATGGATACTGCTGTAAATTGGAGTGTTCGTATGTGTATTTAGAAAGACCATAAAAAACAGCCTACCCCCACATCTTATATCAAAAAATATCACAATCTGCAACAATAGTTGCTTTGGTAATCAGCTGTTAATCCTGTTTTTTATAAAATTGGAAAAATGCAGCTATCACACAGGGCACCAGTTTTATCCTAAAGCCTGTTCCTAAACACTGAATCAAAATTATTAATCTGCCAATAATATCTATCGTACCCAAAATTAATAGGTGGGAAATCACGCTGCATATTGTACTTATTTTTTTTTAATTCCCAAAAAGTAATACCTCTGCATAATACGCAGTATGTGCTCTTCATTCCATAAAATTTATCTGAAATTTACACGCAAAATAGGTCATATTTTTAATTCCAATATTTATATTGCCTGCACCTGAGAGTAAACCATAAAATAAATATTAACAAGTTTGAATTGAAAAATGCCCAAATTCAGCCAGGTAGCTTGTCTGGTACTAATAGGTGACCATATAAATTATATTGCAATGACAGAAATGTTATTGGAAATTGAATTGAAGTATTTTTACCTCCATACGGATCCAGGAGAATCAATTTCAGTATTAGAGGAAAATTCATTTCTTTACAACTTACGTCGGGCTTATCCATCTGTTCTCATTGTTTGGAACTGATGGTAAAGATGGTACACTGTGATTTCCACTTGGAGTTGATCTAAAAGACATTCCCTATTAGTTTTTCCCAAATTCTTACGCTGAATTTAAAACCAACCCTGGCTGTGGTGACGTCCAAATTGCCTGATCTCTCATGGACAACTCCCGATCAAGGTGCCTCAAAAAAATTAAAAATTTATGACTTCTCTATAAAAAAAATCAAAGAAATAAGACGTGGAAGTTACTTTACCCATTGCTTAGAGACTCTGGGAAGTGGACGCTGACCTCCCTATAGTATGCTATTAAATTTATGACGATTGGTGTCAAACAAAGGAAAATCAGTATCGATACGAAATATGAGAAGGACAAGGCATTCTAAAATCACAAGAAATTACATTTTAGTAGCGTGGACACCTTATTTTGTATAAGACGAAAGATACCATTGGATCCACCATCGCTTTGCAAACATGCTGTCTTAAATGTAAGAAAATATCCCATAAAGGTCTACATCTCCCAATCTTCTTCCGAATTTGCTCATCGACGTGCTTCTGGAGGTCGTGCAGGTGCCTTTCTAAACGGAAAATGTAACGTTTGGCATTCTAAAATTAAATTTTTAAACTTGAAAATCGTTCAATGCAAAAATATACTTTTTCTGCTAAAACTGTCCCGTGGTCTTCCAAATAGATTTGGCCTTCGAACAATCTATTTAGGTAATTCTGTATTTTCAAGTGTACAGGTTGTAGAAGGATTTCCAAAGCCGTCAGCTTATATAGAATGCTATCCCTATGGTTTTCAACCACTCTAAGTTCGTTACTGATAATCTCTTGCGTCTTGATCATGACCCTTTCAAAGGTAATCGCAGATTTGGTGTTGGAAATTTGCTTGGTGACTGAATAGATTTGATCATAGAAAGTGGCGAGGTCTTTATGGGTTACTGGGAAAGAAATTTTACTTCTAATATCGCGGAATTTATGCTTGGATGCGGCCGAGGAATAGTTCTCAAGGTGATTCTCTAAATTACTCGAGAATATCTTCAGGCTAGCCGTGGGGAAGGAGAATTCACCAAAAAGAGACTGAACGTGATCCCAGCTTTGGTAATTGAAAATTTTCGAAAGATCGAGGCGGTTTTCCAAATGGAACGTTGCATAGGAAGCTTGATTTCTCTGACAGTTCCTCAAAAGAAAAGAAGACTTGCAAGCATCTATTCTCGTCTCACTTTTAATCAATTACCTTAAAATTTCTTCCGTTTTTAATGATTCGTTAGCTTTCAAGACATGGGTGAAATATCCTTCTTCATATATCAAACCATCTTTATCTAAAATCTTTGATAAGATGATGAAGTTGTCTTCGTATAATGGGTAGCATATTATCGTTTGTCCATGGCCTCCAAGGAGGAAAGCTACCGATCCGCAAAACCACAACGCAATTGACAAGATACAAGTGATGAAGATGCTGAGCTTCAAGTAGATGATGGTTTTCTTGGTGTAATGGCAGCAGTACGGCGAGCCGCAGAGGCATAGAACCCATGCCAGAAATGTTAGGAAGCTTACAGCTAAAAGCAAAGAATATAAAGAGAAGAATGTGTTTGCATTTGCAATATTAGTAACGTGCCAAAGAAAAGTCAAATAGAAACAATTCCATTCTCTGATACGCTTTAGCCAGCACTTTAAGCCAATTTGGCAAACAGTCACCAGCTCGTACCTAATATGACGTGCTTGACCATAATCAAATTAGGCCACCGCGTCAAATACAATTTGAACCGAAATAGCCGCAACGAAAGCTACCGTACATCAGTGATTTGACGTGTAATATTCTCCCATCCTAACCTATTATACCTTTACGACTCAATATTGCCGAAATTAAATTTTGTGTCCCCAAACGAAGTGTACTTACGAAGCTTTCGCATTCGATTTGTGACGGATCAGCAACCGTTAACGTAACAGATTTCAAAGCCCTCCGTTAGGGTTTCAATTAGAACATGTGAATTTATTTTAAATTGCCTGGAGTGTGAAATTACGAGGACTATTTAGGTACGTTGTGATCAAGTAAAAAATCTAAAATCTTCAAAGTTGAAATAAATGTCCAGGAATACAAAAAGATTGTTTCGCTAAAATTATTGCAAATCCCTGGTTCTTTGTTGCAATGCAAAACAAATTTATTTAACAATTTAAATTCATCTGCAAATTCTTTTTAATTTTAAACTAATAAAACACCCGCAACTCTTTTCTTTTCATACGTTGGAGGTACAATGCTTTCTATTTAATTGATTTCAGAAGGATATGGATTTGAATTCGTTTCTACGTGACTGACATTTTCGATTCATTCGTTTAGCTACTAATCCTCGATCTTTTTATTTTTATTTGAAACGCTAGGCACATCTAGTGGAGACGTGCTTCCGATTTTCTCGATTAAAAATACGAAGAGAATAGTAAATTAATTGTTGAAAAGTATTACAGCTGGATGTATATGTTAATGGAAGCAGCTCTCATTTATTTAACAGTTAACAAAATGTACACTACAGTTTGTTCCAAAATGGAGAAGGAGGAACCAGTTCGATTGTCTCTTATTAAATCTGACTTACACATACACAATATAAGTGGTCGTCGGTCATTTTTAATGTTTAGTATAACGTGTCAGTTGGTAACAGTATTTGCAGATTGAATCTTTTACATTGTTTCTTGGTTATTTGGTCAAGTTCTAATTGAAAAAACAAGTTCATTTTAAAACTAAGTCATTAAATAATTAGTAAAAAAACGGGACTCTCTGGTTCCACGCTTTCCACAACGGCTGGAACTGCGTCGTAGCGTTTGCCGACGTTTCGTCCACTTTCTTACGGAATATCTTCAAGGCTGGTGCTACACACTAACTAGGGACTATTCGCTCCGAAGGGGTTTATATAGAGCTTGTTTCAGGCCAACAGGAAAAGTTGTGGATGAATTAATGGTGGCGGTTGATAGAAGGTTTAATCATTTGTGATTTCCATGTATGAGGTAAGAGGTAGCCGTCGTCAAAGTTAAATTGGATTTGATGGCTAGTTTCCAGTCTATACTCAGCCAGCGCGCTTAGCAACACGAGTGCTAACAGATCGATTTATTTGACTGATGTACACACTACTGCATGAACATAGAATCTGGTGGACACCAGGGACATTCAGATTATTGCGATCTTTGATGGGAAAGTAGACCGAGAGTTTGTAATTATATAATTATATGTATAACTTAGACTTAGAAGCTGAAGAATCACTATGGAGAGGCGGCCCTTCGGTATCGGTAGGGATAGATGACATTTTAATAGAGTTAATGATGGAACGCTCAATTCGGGGAGTAAGATCACGTTTAACAAGCGAATAAGTGCTGTCTTGAATGTTTTCACTGTCTTAACTACTTAATTACTAACACTACTTAACGTGAATAATATTTAAAATTGTTTCCTATTTGTTCATACGGAGAAGATAACAGGTAAGCAGAACGAATTCAAACTAGCCGGCATCTTTTACCTCTTCGTTCAGGATTATCGGATGTCATTAAATTGAATGCGCGTGAATCGTTCTGCTTCCGCTACTCTCCCAGTATTTGAAAAAATATGTAGCGTATATTATCTCTTCTTTCTTAAATTTCCTAATTTCTTCCCTTCAAACAAAAAGGAGATATTTCATCCGAACCTACCCTCCGCTTTTCCGAAGCTTTGACAAGCCCATTTTTCTTAATTCGTTTCCATCCCGTTCTATCCTCCATTCGTATTCTTTTTCACATTTTCACACGCTTCTTGCGCGGTCTTTTTGCTCGATTTACATCCCAACAAATTGATGGTTTCCGATGAACTGTCGCTCCCAAAACGCGCGCCAGTCATTCTCTCCCAATCTTTCTATATTTACTTACCTAGTACAGCTAGATAGCGCCACAAGTCGCTTGCAGCTACGTCTTCAGCCAGTTCGGATACTTCGCGGCCCGTCGCCCTGACCGATAACGTCATTGATTTGGAGATATCTTCAAGGGATCGCACCGAAGCGTACATTTGCCTTCGACGGAGTTGTAGAGCGTCTAGAATTGCTGTAACAACGAGGTTGCGATGTAGTAAAATAGGCAGAACTCGAAGAAATCGTTGAAACATTTGTTGGGAACGTTTTGACAAATACGAGGTAATGATGGTAACGAAGTGCCGACAAGTTTTTGAGAAGTTGACAAGTCGATGGAGGGTATCGCTTGCGGAATAAAAGTGAAATATTATCACCCTTGATAACTTGGATTTATTTCTTAACCCGGTTTCATCGGCATGAATCCCTATCTTCGACGCGTCAATGACTACGTGAAATTGGCAGGCACGAAAATTGAAAAGTCTATGGAACAATATGTAACATACTGTATGTCTACTTAAGTTGGTATCATAAAGAAAACTTTTTTATTATTAGTACTGGGAAAGAAAGTCCTGCATGGTGAACAGTTATATACACGGAGGGATACCAGATGCAGTTTGCCTAAACCAGCACACTTTCTTTTAAATATCTAGCCGCTATAATAGCGCCACCCAGTATACAAATAGTCGAATCTGGTATTAATCTTTCCGAATGAATAAATTGATTCATAAATCTCTTCTTTTTATAATTATAACGACCTTACAAGAAGAAAAACAAAGAAAAAAATTATGTCGGATTCGAATACAGAACGCTTGACGTTCAGGACCTTTGGGCCGTATGCTCGACGACCTCGACCATTGTAACCGAACGCATATAATAGATATTAATACTTATTAAGGTTACATTGATTAGTCGTTCAATTCGAAATTTCGCCTTGAGTTGGCAAAAGTAGCTAGTTTTTAAACCGCGTCCATCGCGCGCACTATAGGAGACTATATTGTGGACTATATTGTTTGCTGCTACGAAAAAGTAATAATTTCGACAAACCTCGTATATGACTGAAAAAAAAATATATTTGGTAGTTGCAATAGTTTCAATTATATAAAGATCTTGATATGATTTTGCGCCATTATTGTTTTCCTATGTTTCTAGTAAAAAAATACATGTATCACAAAACCACCTCGCATTGCTAAGTGAATTTGTGACAAAGTTTGCATCATAATATCTTAAAGAAGAGTGGAAAAACAACTATTGGCAATTATAAAAACTCTACGTAGACACCACCGCTTACGGTAGTTAAATTTCGTCTTTGAACTTTAAATATTAACAAAACCACGGAAAAAAACAATTATTAAATGTCTAAAACATGAACCTGTCAGCGCTTTAACCCAGAGAATTATAAAAAAACAATGGACTTGAATAACAAAGGCATGAAAGATCAATAAGTCTCTATCATTGCCTCCGACAAATATACACAGTGTTACCAGAAATGGAATATTAAATACATTTGATGAAACAAATTCCAACAAATGAAATTTCGTTCGTAACATAAAAAGCAAGTCCGAGAATTTTAAATTTAACGTCTTTCATGAACTGGTAACTTTGAAATTATTGATTGCCTCTAATAGACTCTAAAAGATTAACATTTACATAATGGTGTCTCGGGTATTTCATTCTAAATAGAAATAGATCGAATATACACAAGATTTTTTGGCATATTCAACTACATACAGGTCAACCTTTCCTCGTTTAATAATAATGAAAATAAAACGAACAGAAAAATTCCAAGCAGCAACGCTGATTAAAATGACCATCCTAACACGGACAGTATATTTGCAGCTAAAATTTTAATGCAATTATTTTTCGTAGCACCGTTATAACAACATGCCAGGAGAGTATATTTTTCAAGCTCACTGCCAGAGTTTAACACGTAATATCAAGTACGAAATACAATAAGGCAAGCGTAGCTTGATCTTGGGGTAGTAGTTAGTAATATTATATCTTGCAGATGGTTGCCTTGCTTTAATTATTACATCGTTAAATCTGAAGGAATCGAGTTGCCTATTAAATTATGTAGATGGGATGGGAGGTAAGAGGAGCAAATTTGTTTTGAGAAAGTACGTGCTGCTCAAAATATCATCGAATATTAAAGTGGAACGCACGTTTTCTCGTTTCTGTGTGAATAAAATTTGTCCTATCTGTCTCCTACTTCTACATCGTCTATTTACATTCTTCACTACAACCTATATCCACCGCGGCATTTATCGCATACTGAAAGCCAAAGTAATCTCAGCTCCTTAGAAAAAGAACATTCAGATCAACGATAGGCTTTCCGGAATATCGTTCCTCTTTAACTACTCATGTTTCCCACAGTAACATTTTCGTTTTGGATGGATTCAATTTTATCCCACAATGTAAACACATCTGTGATCTGTTCTTGTAAAGAAAATAATTTTAAATGTTGCAATATTTTGTTACTGGAAGAATAACCTTGCTTCCTGGCGCAGCTGGAACAATCGGGTTGTACTTTAGCACTCGATCTTTCACAGCTACAATTCTCACTGACCATGTCCGTGAACCAACGTTTGGCGATTGCAGCTTTAGATATTTGCAGAGACTAGCTCTTACAGATGAAAATCTTTCCCAATTAACCTAATACCAAATGGAATGTTTTCCTCTTCTCTTAAGATATCATTATGTATGTGCAAGTCTCCAACCTCATCGAAAAAGAGACTGCTCTAGCTTATACCTGAAATTCCAATTTATTTATCTGAGTTCACCATTTCAATGATTTTGCAGCTTCAATAAAAGTTAACTCAGATGCCGTTTTATAATAGTAAATGACATCGGACTTTGGCAGCTTACATTAAAATCATCGAATTTGTAAAACTGTAGAAATCGATTTTGTTCATAATCTCACAGGGTGATTTCTTCAATTAAAGTAATAAAATACTCTAATGAATAGAAACCACGAGAATAAAGAGAACTGATAATAATTTCCACGCAAGAGATGTGATTGTTCTGTAAATATACACTATAACCCCTTTATTATTAGTAAACATGAACATAGAATGAAAAATACTATACGGCGTCGAAGAAACCGACGCAAAGCCAAGCAAAACACAATGTAAACATCTATTAAGCTAGCTGTGTTCTAATAGATAGGAGAAACGGTAAATCCCTTGTGTATACATCACCTGCTCTCAGCGACGAAGTCTCGATCTCGACATGCTTCGAGAAAGAACTTAACGTTTTCGCTGTCTGATCGATGCTAGCGTTGAACTTGTTATCGTGGGTGATGTGATCCAAATATTGCAAGGTAGCATCGGTTAACAGCTGTAACACATCAAAATCTCTTGTCAAAACAAAGAAAAATCATTGAAAAATGCATGTGAAAATAATTCATCACTTCTACAACACAAGATTAATAAAAACATTAGTTCCGACAAACACTAATTAACACCAATTTAATATTCAATTACCTATTCTAAACGGACCATTGACGAAAAGCTTCAGCAGGAATATAAAAGCAACAGAGTACAAGAGCATATTGCTGCTTTTATTCTCGCTTATTCGTACACCCAATTCTATTGCGCGCCTTAAACACAGACCGCGAATCTTTAAAAAAAGGCCTTAATCACGCTATAAACTCCCAATTAAATTTAAATTTTCATCAAGGCTTTTATAATTAATGCTTTTTCAGTTGTGCTTGGAACTTAAAAAAACCTTTTGCTATCTGTTTCGATACAACAAGAAAGAAATATAATATTCCCTCTTCCTAGCATGCATAAATTTCATAATATCAACGCTCCACATCCAATAAACCCCAATAAATTATCGTCGTTGGCCTCATGCCAAGTTTGTAACAGTTCGCCCTGCTTTTTAGCGATTTTCTTGGAAAAACCTATCCCGTTATGAGGAAGATGGGGTAGTAGGGTTGGTGGAAGATTTCATATTTATCTTAATAAGGTTCCAGACTCTTCACGGACGTGCATTATAAATAATGGTTTTATAATCTTTTCAATGCATCTGAAAGAGCTACCGTGAAAGATCATTTATCACCGAGAGATGTCATTCCTGTTTGGTGTTGTTAATGTTGAAGGTTCAGATTATTATAGTAAAATTAATAAGAAAAATATACAGCATTGTACGGAATTATAGGAAGGTCGATATATTTTGACCAAAAATGTTAAGGTTCTGGTCGCTGCTATAGGCCAACCAACCTTGTTTATAGAGTTTCGTCCCGAATAATTTGAATTCCCAATGGACTTGACTACCATGAATCTTCTCTTTTTTTCAAGTACAGATTGGCACCTGCTACGGCAAATTCTTTTGAATCCACCATTTCCATTCTAGACTTTCGCCATTTGCGCGCAGAATTCAGTCTATCACATCTATTAGCGTTCCTCTAGCTGTGAATAGTTTGGAGTACACATTTTTGCGAAACCGTCCCTGATCTCTATCACATATCGATTCTTCCCCTCTCCCGCCCCCTTCAAATCAATCGCGCGATATTAAACCGGTCAATTTCACAAACAAAATTAATTAATCAAAACATCGTTGGATGCAGCACTTTAGGCCATTGTTCCTCTGCGTCCGAACGCTTTCGCTGATAAATTGCGACGGCCCGTGTGTGACGGCGGAAATTAGCGATACTAATGACCAAAATTCGTCCCAAAGCCTTTCGGTGCAACGTCAAGGATTTAGGCAGCGGGGAGGAGAATGCAGGATCGTTACGCTATTTTCCCAAATCAAAACCAACGCCGTTTAATAATGGTAAATGTGTTGTAAGGTAGGGTGTATCCTTTCGCATTTTCCATACCATTAATTATCTAACTGACATCTTTTTTCCGGCAGTATTGTTGCTTTGTTCGAACAATTTTTTTGCTGGTGGGAAAACTTTGCCAGTAACACAAAACATATTAACTGTATAACTTTCCTCTTAGGTTTTTTCGAAGCCCGTTCAATTGGAAAAGCTTTTGATTATCAATTTCGAACGAATCTCGGGTAACAAAGCACGTTATCTATTCATCAATTCACTTTACTGTTCTATTTTTTGCAATTGTGATGCGATGCGATGATTTGGTACTTTCCTCCATATGTTTTATTGGAGAAAACGCACAATAAACAAATGTATAGTTTTACACGTAAAGAAAATTTAAATATACAGTATATACAGAATTTTAGGTTTTATAACCTCATAAAACTATGCTTATGTGGTGTAAAATATTCAAATTTACGACAATTAATTTTCTTGGCGTACATCAAAACTCTCAAGATCATCACAACGTTCTAAATAAACAGCCTCCGATTCAACGCTGAAGCCGGAATTGAATCAAATAACTCATCCTACTTTGTAACAAGTCGGATATTGGCAGAAACGCGCTTGCATATGAAGCAATTCCTACGTAATAAGTTTGGCGTACCGATACAAAGTGCAACGCTTGCGAACTTGAACCAGGTAATTATACTCCTGTCTTAGTACATACAACCAGGAGATTCTCGTGTAATGACAACACGGAAACGGTATAGACACGTCAGTGGAACACTTTGGATTAAAGAAAAAGCAAACTGAGTTTGAATGCGAAAAGAAACGCTTTCACGTTGATTTATATTGCGAAAGTAAAGGTTCAAATCCTATTACGTAAAAGAGGCTGCTGGAAACAAAGTAGAACATAATTCTAAGATACTCGTTTTATGTTGATGAATAGCATCGCATTTTCGTTAAAGCGAATGTCCAAAAAGAAATGTTTTTCATCTATTTTAACTTTTAAAAACCCCTTTATTAGTTATTTAGTGGCTGGCAGTTTAGACTAGAACTATTTGCCTCATTCTTCAGTATAATATGTAACGTTTGCTAACTGAATACCATTTGAAATGGATGATCTGCCACGGTGGACAAGTTAAACTTAATTAACTAAAGATATATATCACCTTATAGAAAAAAATATTGAATTATATTTTATTTCTGGAAAAAAATTGTCAGGGGCGAAATTTTTAAACTTTAAAGTTTAGAAATTTGTAAAGGCAAAGATTAGCGCTTCCTCCATCTTGTTTCAATTACAGTTAGCTATTGATCATGCGCAGTTATGTTTGTTAAGTTGATTTAATAAAAAGGTTAAATACTAACCATAAGCTTGAACAAAAATGGACCCCGTTGGGGGTAGCGTTGATACTTTTAATGACCATCTCAGTTACCGTCTTTCTATTTGCTGTTTCTTTCGACAAAATATCCGCGTTTGCTATAAACAAACGCTGTTGCCAAAAAATATGCAACTCATATCGTATACTGGAAAAATTGAATCAACCAATATGTACTTCGGTAGGTGACCCAATTCATCAATATTTGTTAATGTTAAGATGGCTTAAAGGTATATTAATAATATTATTATTGTAAGATAGTATAAACATTTATTACAACATAACGTAACATATTTTCAATTGTTTTAAGAATTCCTGGATCCCCGAAACAATTGCCTCAGATTGATAAAAGATTTTGTATGGAGCAAAGTGCACCGATGCTTTAATGTTTGCCATATTACACCACAGTCCTTGATATCATTACTGAAGTGGATGACCCTTAGTAGCTGAGTACTACCACTGCCAGTACGTTGGTAGCACTCTGTCTTACTTACCCACGCTTATACTTCATATTTACTCCAAAGCTGTGGGTAAACCACAGTTTTGAATTTTCTTATAATTTGCATTAAGAATAAGTATACTCTCCGTAGGCTTTCACAGCCAATATAACTGCTATTACTATTAACATCTTCCGGGTTACGCCGTATGCTAAAACTTTCGCTCGACGTTTCGCCGTTCATGCTGACGGCTTCTTCAGGATAACTGAACTGATTCTCGATTGTCCGACGCTATTGGTGTATTAGCTGTGAAGTTTCCGCTCCACTCGACGTGACGGCTCTGCGTAGTAGAGAGTCCAGGTGTTGCTAAGGTGGTAC
The DNA here is from genome assembly GCA_902654985.2 of Oryctes borbonicus. Taxonomy (NCBI): domain Eukaryota; kingdom Metazoa; phylum Arthropoda; class Insecta; order Coleoptera; family Scarabaeidae; genus Oryctes; species Oryctes borbonicus. The sequence goes on from LR736862.1 coordinate 3,325,912, forward strand.
ACTTTTTCTCTGTTGAACAATCAGAAGTGGCAGAACTTGTACACAAGACTTGACATAAAATGGACTTCAACAACGTAAAAGTGACAGCCACCACCAAGAATTACGGCAAAAGACTCATCAGGCAAACAAGACCGTCAAAAGAGAAGGAGGGTACCACCTTAGCAACACGTGAAAGAGTCTACTAGACAGAGCTGTCACGCTCAGTGAAGCGGAAATTTAACTGTCGGATGCACCAATGGCGTATATAAGAAGAACGTTAGACAACGGAAAATCAGTTCATTTATCCTGAAGTCGTCAGCATGAACGGCAAAACGTCGAACGAAAGTTTTAACACACGGTGAAACCCGAAAGAAGTTAATAGCAGTAACAATAAGTATACTTACATGAGGATACACCCTTATAAATTTGTAATTGATTCTGTTTTTTTAAACTAAACGTACAGCCAGTAGCTCCTCCACAAGTTAATTTAAAATAAATAAATTAATTTCTTTTTATGATTGTTGGAGGTGGAAAAACTTGGAAATTTATAAAAGCAGTGGCAAGATCCTCACGTTGAATGCAAACACAACATATGTCAACATATCTGGTGATTTTGGGTTTTAAGCTGGTTGAAGCTTGAAGCAATCGTTAAATTTAAACCTTTTCGAAACATGACGAAAGAAATGAAACACAAAACGGACTTTTATGACAATACAGCAGCAGAAGAACTAGAACTCTACGTTTAAGCATCCAATATTGGTATGCGACACTATCCACTTCAGTATTAAAAGCTCCTTTTAAAATCGTAGCGAAAGCTTGAAATTTCGGAGGAGTACATTGGCGGTTTCAAATGTACTTGGTGCCTTACATTTTAAAAAACCTAGTGTATTTGGCTTTTGTAAATGGAAGTGTGTCATTATTGCAATAAAGGCCTCATTCCAAATTCCCTTTTAGTTTTAAACTAACAGCCTAAAACCAAAATTGTTTGTGTGCCTCGAGCTACGAAACGCGTAGGTCCACTTAAATCTAACAATATTTCTTTCGTAATATAATATTAAAGTTTACTAAGTTTAATATTAGCCAAATCTATACAGAGGCTGATTTTAATATCTTATCCGTTTATAGTCTTTAATAACCATTTAATAAACAACTTTCTTTTCAAAGTTACGAGTTAGCCCACCCCACATACGAACAAAATAACTTACCTCTTCGACCGTGAAAGCCACCTCCAACCCAGTTGATTGCAAGCTCTCGCAGAGAGACCGGTCCTTTTGAGTGCAGTACCTGCGTGCGAGGTTCAACTGCCTGGACAGCTCGGAAAGGCTTTCCTGCAATAATTTTGCGGCGCCCTTGGCCACGTTACACTCGCGCAAAAGCTCGCGTACCCGTTTGGATATCTCCGCGCTTCCTGCAAGCAGGAGCCGTACAATTTATAGCTTCATCCTGCTGGATCTCATTTTATCCGGGGTGATGTAGAAATAAGCAGGGTGTTGTTATTAGGTATGCACGTATGTAGCGGAACAGCTTTTGGTAATCTGTTTTTCCGTTAATTACTTGTGTGTAAGGGACGGCGGTTTAAATTTATTTAGAAGGTAATAAAGGACGAATTGGATGGCGCAGGACGATTTTATATATACAGGGTACTTCTTAGATACTTATTGTGGAAACAGTCAAATGTTATATTATTTCTTATCAATACCTGACTTTAAACTTATCAATGCTTCCAGGGTTTCATCAAATCCAGTTTCTGCAATAAAATCCATCTTAAAAGATTCCCCCAAAAGCTTTTCGACGTCTAAAATGATAAAAGTAAAGGAATTTTCACAAGACAAATCTTTTTTTGGCAAAATTGAAACCTTGCAAATCCTTGCTGATTTGGTCCATAGTTATCTCGAAGGATGAGGTAGCAACGAAAGACGTTTGCAACTGGGTGTTCTTAATAAACGTCTCTAAATCCTTGAAGACGATTGAAGCTGTGCTAGGAGATCTCTCGATAGCTCTTGAGAACTTATCGTTAGCCACTAGCATTAATAGAATTGAAGACCTGAAATGAGAGATTCTAAAAAATACATCCTGATAAAAAGTAGACAGCAAATTAAAAAAAAAGAGGTAATTTTTGTAACATTCTTCATTCAGCAATGGAATACCTGACCCAGCGTTTACACAGGACAATAATACTGACTCTGACGCAGACGCGATAGTCTCATACGCGTACTGTACTTCAACAATCGCTTTATTTTGATAAAAATTAATACCGGAAATTTTTTCCGGTTCCCCTCGTATATCAAATGTTTTACTTTCAATTTCACTTATTCTTGCTGTTTTACTTCATAATGCATAAACAAAGAATTTTGACACATACGTGGATCATCAGTTGGAAAAGTTTGCAAAACACCACCTCTTTCTTACGCCGCGACTCAAACCATTCATTTAATTACTCAATACTACCATTGTTGTATTTAATCCTTATGAATTGATTTTAATTACATTGCGCAGTAGCAGATTACAAATGAAATAATTTCCCCCGTATACAATTCACATCAATCAAGTGACCCTAATACGTCACTTCCTTAGTACTTTTATGTAAATGGCTGCTCTCTCTGCTCTAAAAAATGTCACAATTATCTTATTTCCGTTGACTTCTCTCGTCTCACGTACCTCTTCAAATCTTATATCCCATTCTATATTCATCCCACGGCAAATAAACGAATCTTTTCCCTATTTCAAGTCCTGTCGGGCCTGATTTATCCCCCCGAAATATATTTCAATCAATTCGGACGTAATAATATATACGAAACAGCCCTGACTTACAAAAGGGACAACATTAAGATATACAACACGAATCCGGAAGTCTTGCCGGTACATTTGCCATTCAAATTAGAGGAGACACTCGAGGCGTCGTCTCGAAGTCGTTGGATGTTCGTCCGCGGGCAGCACATTTGGGCCAACACCGCACACGGGAGGCATAACGCTAGAATTGCCCAGAACAGCACCCAACATAGTACCAGTCCTTCCAGCTTCAATATCTGCGAGAAGATAGAAAAATTAATAAAAGCAATTTCGGTTCCGGGCTAGGGACTGGCAAGGAGATAAAAATTTATCTTCTACTAACGAGAATATCCTGGAGTTGAGGGGGAAAGTTAAAGTTGAAGATATGCTTACGGGAAAGTGGAAAGAATGATAATAGCGTCTTCTTTGTGAAGGAGAAGGTTTAAATATATTCACTTTGTGTCGCCTAATTATTATGTTCGCGGAAGATCGCTGGAAATCGCCGGGGAGAGTTTTTCATCTTTCTTGAGATAATCGATTTAATTTCAATATGGGGGCGTTTAGGTTATATTTTGAGAAATTTGTGAGAAAAAAAAGAAAATTATACTAACTAAAAATTTCAAATAATAAAAAAATATTTAAAACCTCTAATTCTCAATACATTATGGAGTCTCAACAAATTTCTCTTATTTTAATTTTAAGTTAATTAAATTTACCTGCAATACGATGATATGCGGTTGTACGTGCTGCCTAAGCGCATCTCGTAAGAGACCTGTAACGAAACAGATAGTGTTCTATATCGTACTAAAGCCTGGAAGCACGTTCACCATAATTGTAAGCTGCCAAATTGTTATATCTTAGTTGGCATCGTTAATAAACTTCACCTTCCTCCGATAGAGCGTTATATTCAACGCGTGTACGTCGTAAGGTGGAAACGGTTCAAGTTATTGACGCTGTATCGTCTTCGCTTTAACCCTTCAGCTGTAGGAGACCCGGGATGTTTCAATCCGGGCCTAGCAGAAATAAGGTAAAATTTCAAGGTCGCGAAGAACGAACTTAATCGTTATACGAGGAGCATTCAAAACGTAATAAATTCCTTATTTTAAATACACCCTGTATATATAACTTCAGCAATATACCGGCAGAAACGATGGAGAATTGTAAAATTAAACTTTTTTCTTAATATTCTTTCTTCCAAAGTAAAATGTTGTAATCGTTCTGTCAGAGATTGACATACGTTAGGAACTTTTATATCTTTCAAAGTAAGGAAGTCGGAGACAGGTCAATTTCTTTCTTTGGTAATTACTTAAGATTTTTTTTAATTCATTTTGAAGGAAGTTACGTTCACATAACAGGATGAGAAAAAAATTAGCTTCTGAAATTGTAATAATTCGTAAAAAAAAAACATTTTCTCTCTATTCCTTTGGGATGTACGAAGAACAAACTTAGATTAAAACAAGCGCCAAACATCATCCACGTTAGCAGTTGTTAAATTTGCTATTTTCTTAAATCCATCTTTTTCTATACAAGAAAAAAAAAGTAATAGTTTGAAATTTGAGATCTATCAGATGAAATAGCAGCTTCAATTTCAAAACTTCTAATATTTTTTATGTTATTTCTTACCTAAAGGGAATTCGTCCGGCTGCAAGTAAGAGACCATCGTTGAAAATATTGAAAAAATAACATTTTCGTTGTCGATTTTGAGAGTGTGGACCCGCATATCATCTCCGTCTGGTACATCCAAAAACTGTAGTCTCCTATCCTTCTGAAGTTCCGAAGTTCTTTCTTCATCATCCTCTTCTTCAACTTCATTTAAAGTAGTTCCGGGAGATTCCTTGGACACTTCATTGCTTACACCACCTTCGTCATCTCTGTTAAAGATTCACAAGAATCATTATTTCAATAACTACGACGTTTTTTAAATGTATTTTAGTTCTATTTTGGCGAAGGAAAGTAAGCAAACAAAATGATGTGGTAAGCATAATATAAACTATCCAGTAAATAATCTTGAGAAAATTGGACACAACAATCCAATTGTTTGGCATTCATATTCAAATTGCTATCGATTTGAACGTCTTCTAGCTTATTGGCCGCTGTTCGCGGTGAAGGAGAACAGAAAAGATGAGTCTGCAAAGTGAAGAAGTTATGTGAAGTTGAGATTTTACGCGTTTTAATTTAAGTTTACGCGTATATCAACGTAAATCGATTTAATTTAACAGGTTGTTACCTTTTATTGCCCGTAAAAGAGCTTTGCTGTGTAAACGTTATTTTTTTAATAGTGGAAAGGGGTGGGAGTTTATTAAAGGTCGTAAAATTGATGAAGAATCAAAAGCAAGAAAGAGTTCATTCGTACCTTAAATTCAGAAGTAATTTTATCGTATTTTTATCCTAAAATGTATGATGGGTTCTCCTTTATTAAAAAAACATAAAAATGTCAAAATCCAGACTTACATATGCTACTTATTCGTTTTAGAACCCTCGAGTTCGTCTTATTCAAAGAATTTTATAGGAAATTAAACTGTCATTTAATAATTCAACTTTGACAAAGAACACAGGGGAGAATGGGGCACGTGATAACAACATTCTCTCTCTCTCTCTCTCTCTCTCTCTCTCTCTCTCTCTATATATATATGCATATTTAGTTATCATTTACCTCGTGTTCAAATTTTGCTTTGATCAGAGCAAAATAAAATTCAATATCATACGCACTCAAGGTTAAGCTTACCCCCGCTCGTTACCATTAGTCTTGACAGCTAACACTGTCCTGTTATTACCATTAACATTTTTCGTGCACCCAAGCAGTTTTCCGCGAATATATTCCTGGATGCTATCAACATTTCCGCTAAAATTTCCATTACCGAAGCTCCTCACTAAATCGTCGTCGATTCCTTCGGGATTCGTGTATAAGAGTTTTTTAATTTCACCGTGAAGGTCGTCGGCTTCCAGCTGGAATTCTTCGCGGAACTTGCTATCGGCTTTCAGCGAAAGGAAATCACTCAAATATAAAGCTAATCCGTCCAATTTCTCCTCAACACGTCCACCGTGCAAATCCAATAGGCGTTTAATTTTTAAATCAACGGCTTCTTCTTCGGATCGAGCATTATGGAGGTCGCGCTGTACGGAGAAAACATCGGCGAAGAAGTCCTCGTTTCCGACAAAGAGTTTATGCAACAACTTCATTAATTTCTGATTCCTGTCGAGGGGATTCTCTTTGAGGACGTTACTTACGTCTTTAGCATTATTTAGGAGGAGGATTTTCGCCAGATCCTCTTCTGGAAATGTGTTCTCGATGGTGCAATTGATTTCGGCTGGTTCCTGTTTAAAAATCTGATTGGCTAAAATCATATGCAGATTGATTAACGCTATTGGGCCACTATTACTTTGTTATTATTGTAACTACGATCTTGAATAAATTACGAAAGATGTAGTGATTTTTTCACTGAGCACAGTGGTGTTGAGAAAAAAAGCAATTGTACATCGCATTTTAGCGCTAACTTGAACTGCTTTTTAATTGGTCGATAGGAAATGAAACCTCGTCGTAAAGTTAAATTTACTAAAAATTGGAACAGGAATCAATTATAAAAATGCAGTTTACAGTAAGTGTTCAAGAACATCACTATTCTGCACTGTGTGTTTCTGGTTCTCGCGGGCTGTATTATAACACATCTATATGCATATTTGTACGGCTCCCCCAATTGTGTTACGAAATTCCTTCATATTTCCATAAGTGAACCGATCACTCAGAAAATTTGTATAACTCCATAACTTTTCATTCTAAACAATTTTTCTTATTAACATTTTAAATTAAAAATAAGTCAAAACAAGCAGCGCTTAGTTCCAAAAAGTTAAATTAAGATTCAAAGATTTTTGATTTCACTCACCTCTTATAACATCAACTCTAGGACAGCCTTTATACATTAAAAACAAAAGTTTCAAAACAATGAATTTTAAAAAAGAATGTTCAAATTTAACAGCGAACGGGCTTGTCGGATCGGCCCATTCTCGCCCCTTGGAAAAAGAAGAGAGCCGTCGCCTCCAGATTTAAATTGTCTAAAATTTCTATTAGCACCGTTTTCCTCTGAGAGCGTCTTCATAAAAATATGGACCGACAATTCGGCTTTTATAGATGCCCCACCAAACACTGAAACTAAATCGATGCTGTGGACGACGTGGTTTTCGGTGTGTGGTTTACGATGCCTCGTCCTATCTCTTTTTATAAGGATATTTTAAGCAGTTTCGTTTGCTATCGAATAACTGAAAAATATACAGAGTGTTCAATTAAAAAAATCGCTGAAATGCAATGCACAATTATTATTTTTTTCTCAACACCATTGGTTATTTAACCAACATCGTAATTGCCATATTAACAAAATTAGCAATAGTGCTCCGATAACTTTGAACAACCTGCATAGTCCGATTTAAGATGATGAAATAGTAAAAATACTTGCATTATAAGATCTAGATTTCTTTGCAGATCGTAATTTTCCGATGTCCAAATTTAGTATTCCCCGTCGATGAATTCCCAAACCTCTCTTCGTGTTAATAACACCATAAACAACCTCAACGAGCGACACACAACAAACCAACACCATTAATCTCATCTTCATGACGCTCTATTTTGGCGAAAACTTCTCTGGCTGTTTTCTATTTTTTTCTAATTAGCGAATAAATTCTTGACATCCTCCTTCGTCTTTTTTCTTAAAGTGGGACGATTCCGATTTCACAATCCCGTCTCGCAAGGAACAGCGACATTCCGCCAACGGCAACGTGTGACCATTACCATTAAACTATATCGATAAAATTGACATTCTACCTGTATTGCTTGGTGCTGGTTTGTCTCATGATGTGGTTGTTGTTATCTTTTTCCTGCTATTTCTTATCTTCGTCTCTGTCGCAATTTTATTTGATCTAGGTCACGGATGTTAGAACCAGATTAAATAGGAAATGGGACACGCGGGATTAAGGTGCCAATGTACTAGTAACACGTCCGATAGTAGCTGTCTTCTGTATTTACGCGAGGGTGAATTTTGTTTGATACGGCTTCCTTATCCTTGTGGCGGTTTCCACCGGATGATATTATTGGCGTGTCAATAAAGTATGTGAATATATGCAGTATACCTTGGGAATTTTTCTTATTACCAGCTGACAACAAAATTAAATTCAAAATAACGATCTAGCTGCAACTTTTTTATTTTAAATGGAGGCCATCCCATATGACCATTTTACATGGTTAAGTAACAGTTTTCTTTTTCATAGACACGAAGACACATTCAAAAACAGTCCGCTTATTTAACTGGACTATCAAATTGTTTTCTGAAGGGTGGTCAGATCACATTGTTATAAATTATTTTTGATAAAAGAAAAAAATAATTTCTAAATAAATTTCAAGTTGTTCGAGCATGATTATATACTTTCATAAACAGTCTGTAATTACTTGTGTATTTCTAATTAGATGGAAGAAAACTAGCATTGTGGCTGTCCACAAGAAAGGGAATCACATAACACTGTCTAATTATAGACCTATTTCTACAATATTTAATTTTGCTAAGGTGAGTTCTATGTACCAATTTGTATGCCAGTACACGTACTTTTGTTTCACCGAGCCAACATGGTTTTATCCGGGGCAGATCTATAGTTACTAATTTGACAACTCTCCCCCTGTGTATGTACCTGTGAGGTGCTGGATAAGTTGATGTGATTTACACGGGTTGATGTCATTTATACGGATCTGATATAAGCCTTCGATCTGATTGACCATAAATTTTTTTTCATCTAAGCTATCCTCTTTTGGAATTGTCTAATTTGTCATTCCTTTGGTCCAGTCATATTTGAGTAGTAGAACATGTTATGTACACTGCTCTTTAACTTATTCGTTAATTACGTATTTCTTCAGATTGACTGTCCCCGTACTTGGATGTGCTGATTACTAGAGATGACCAAGGCAAGTAAAATTATTATTTTTTTGCAGCGACTAGACAGAATCGTGTTTATTCGTCTCATGCGAGGGGGTTCCTGATGCCTAGTAGTTTCCCCGAGAGTCGACAAAACACGAGTCTGTCTAGTCGCTGTAAAAAAGTTATAATGCACCTGCCTTTGTCTACTGATTACATAAAAATTTATTGTGAAGTTACTGAAATCGCTGATGTTACTTCATGCTACTTCATCTATGGGAACAAGCTAATAAGCAAATCTGAAATTAAAAATTTCTATATTTTGTATGACCTTTAAGTCACATATTAATAATATGTGTACTGAAGCTTTTAAAGCATTAGCTTTCATCATGTGTATCTGCAAATACTTTGCGGACACATCACTGTTGGAGTCTACTATTTTGATTTGGTACCCTTTATATATATGCGATTCAATAGCCCTAAACCGTGTTCACCGTAGATCTCTTAAATTTTAGTCTTACAAAGCTGACGGAATTTACCACGGAAGGGGCATACTTTAGGAGAAGCTGTTGTCACGACATGAGATGCTATTGCCGTATGCTAGAAAAGTTGCGGTCCGTAAAAGATATTTACACACGATCGTGAGTACTATTGTAGACTCTCCCCATACTTGAACGCATGTTGTTACAAGTGCCTCTGATATAATTGCACCTTCGAGATACTATTTGCAAGAACCAACAAGCGAGCTCCTTCCTATTTGCTCGCAAAATTAGCGGCCAAAATTGAATGATTTCATTCAATGAATTATTTTTTGTAATTAATGCGTTATTTGTGTAATTTGTATTTTTGTTATTTGCTTTAATTTAGTATATATGCCATAATCATGTATGCCATTGGTGCATGAATACGTTTATCCTGTTATAGGGCTCTCTGGGACAGAAATTTTTAGATGATCTACCTTTTACCTTAAATGTTTCAGCAACTACTTAAGCGGCAACTTTAATGACAGAGAAGAAGCAACCACCACACTTAAGAAGCAGACACCAGCCAGCTCAACAGATTTATCGCCTAAATTTTTCCCGCAGTGTTTCTGAACTGTTCTGATCAGAACCGAAAACTGTACAGCTAAGCCAATATAATCTAATCTTTATACTTAGGTCGTCGATAGGTTTAAACATTCCAGAGGATTACCAATTAAAGCAATCACAGTCAATAGTAAAAGGAATGGCCTCATGCAGTACGGGGCTAGTCTGTAACATTTCCAGGCTAACACAGAAACAATAGGCTTTGCAAATATTCATTCAAATGCGTTTTTAGTCCTGAGAGAACAAGCGTGATGGTAAATGGTACATTAGCTGCAGGCGTTAAAGAACAAAATGCAAATTACGTTAAAAATAAACCCAAATATAATCCCTGATTGAGCATTCATAGTAGAAGATTTATGCTAACCTGCTGGATCAGATACTGAACAGAAACTTGAAAAACGATTCAATAAGGTTAATTTGAAGTTCAAGTTGTTTGGAACCACACCAGACACATCAATTTTAATGAATAATTATTACTTTCAGTGTTTATTGGACAAAGTACGGTTGAATGCAGGGTACGCAATCTTTGAAGAAGGAACTTTACCTGAAACGAACAAAATTTTTGCTCAACTGCCAAGACCTACTTAATTTAAAAAAATCAAAAGTAAATTAAAAATAAATCAAACCAATCAGAGCTTATTTCCATAAGATCAAATTAAGAATCGAACGCTTTTAGTTCCCCACACCTCTTGTAACATCAACTCAAGGACACGCTGTATATATTCAAAACAAACGTTTGGGAATAATGAGTATGAATTTTAAAAAAGAATATTCAAATTTAACAGCGAACGGGCTTGTCACATCGCTCCATTGCCGCCCCTTAGAAAAAGAAGAGAACTCTCGCCTCCAGATTTAAATTGTCAAAATGTTTAATAGCACACCACGTAAGATTGCAATATACCGTTCTCCTTTAAGAGCGCCTTTATAAAGATATGGACCAACAATGCAGCTTTTATAGATGCCCCATCAAACACTCAAACTAAATCGATGCTGTGGACGACGTGGTTGTAAGATAAAGGGGTTTACGATGATCCATTGTATCTCTTTTGTTTTTTATTTTAGGACATTTTGGGAATCATTCTGTCACACCTAAAAAATCAAAATTAGCAATAAATAGGATATTTGTAGTTCGACTCTTCTACCACTATAAGCTAAAGTGAGAATTTTCATTTCCCAGCTATTTTTGAGAACTGCACGTCGTTAGGATAGGTTTTCTCCTTTACCATAAGATTTTATATGAAAAAAAAAAGAAAACCTTTAGAATAAATATTTTTGCTTAATTTCCTTAAGTCAAGAAACGTCTACATGTAATATTAAAGATCCTATTTTTGTAATATTCGTTCTATCCCAAGCCAATCAGAACTGTCAGCATTAAATTATTTCACATCCTAGCCCATATTTTGCAATTTTCACGTTTCGCAGAATACTACCGCACTTTCCACCCCTTAAAAAGGAAAGTTAAGTTACACCAGATTCAATTACAGCTCGCGAAACCCCAAACTCTCATAAAAGTCGAACGTTCAAATTAATTCGGCGTACAATTGAGTGCAATTGCCAAGATTCCATGCTTCCAAAAGTGAAATCAGACCTTTTCACCCCTTTTACCGGCATCTCCCACCTCTCCATCGATCCCTTGTTCTGTTGGCAACTTCACTAATTAAGGCGCTACTGGATATAATTCTTATGATTTACTAAAATAAAATTTGTAACTGCTTGCATGTTACTACCACAGCGGCAAAAATGTATGACTAATTACTTTGTAAAACGAGAGCGTAACTGTTTAGCTGCTTTCGCACAACAATGGGTTTGTTTCTCAGCGTACTCTAGAGTTGTTTAGTTGTGCTTTTATCACTAGGAGGGTTTATGGCGTCGTAAATTTAACGCGGAGAACAGGTTGCGCAAGTTTTTAATGCGATTGAAGATGAAACTAGCGGAGTGTCGTTTCCGGAACGGTGGATACAGGGATGGCGTGATAGCTTGAGTTTATCGAATGCTACGGAGTCTGTCATATGGATGTATGTACAAGATCCGGCGAACTTTGAAGATTTTCTCTGAAATTTGTACGAATTGTACTCGTAAATGTACCATGATTTTATATATCTTTGAGCTTTTTCTTAATATAAGCATTGGAAATTTGAAAAACTTTCTAAGGTAGGATGCCCAAGAAAACTTCAGTCTCCAGAAACTATTTCCACTTAATAATGGTAATATTCTATCCTATTCGAATAGGATCCAGTGATCCCAAACGTAATCTCCCAATTACCCCATACATCTCACATTGATTCAAACATTATCCTCCCAAATAGGCATCGAAAGGTAATGTGTACTTTGCACCGCGTTCAAAGCCAAAACTTATCACTCCAAACGAGCCTCCGCTCCAAGACATTGCTACTAACGTTATACATCCACCCCAATCCATACGCCTCATCCTCCTTTCGATGTAACCGGGCCCTATTTGCTTCTGATTTAATTATGTGCGCCGGTTTGGTTGGAATTGAAGTTTTGAGTGTAAAGGAGGTGAGTGTCGACAAGAAGCCGCCCTCGCCAAGTATACAGTACAGTTTACATAGATTAATTTATAGCAGTTTGATACGCAGGATCTTCCGAATTAGCGTCCCAAGGCGAGCAGAGCAAACTGCGTATGATTTAGATATGGAAGAAATTTTGAAGTGCGCTAAATACCGTACGAAATTGGTCGGGTGGTGAAGAAAGACGAAACGGTGGGCGACGACATAAACAACTAGGGTGTCGCTGCGTAAATTTTAAAGCCGAGATTTAGCTTCACTCGGTTGGAAATACAAGGGAATTATGGTGTTAAACACAGAGTGGTTTGATCTGAAATTTCTAGAAAATTATAAACATTCTTGTACGCTGAGAAAAAAATTATTTAATAAAAATGTTTAAATCAAAAAAAAATTAAATTTTAACAAAATTCTTTATTTATTTTATACAACTGTAGTATTCAATGTTAAAAAGTAAATAATAAGGAATGTTACCAGATGGGCAGCGAGATTTCTATTGGTGCATTTTTTGCTTGAATGTTTATTTCATTTGGGGTAAAATCCTCAAATGCAGCTTAGTTCTTGCCTAGAAGTAGTTTGTATCCAGTTTTACGTTGTAATCTTCTTTGTTTATGTAGTGGTACATACCATATGTATATATTATATATGTGTACGTGTATTTATCTTGTTTAAAATTCTATTTAGTATATACGTACTACAATTATTAACAGACTGCATAGAGATTTGAAGAACTGATAGAAGTATTTGACCGTATAAGTACCTCGACATTATTTAAGTTAGTACATTACTATTATTGCATGTTTTACGGGCTTAATAAGGATCGGGAAATTTTCCACTCCATGTGTGGGCCGAAAGGCTAAAATTTTTAAATAAATTTGATTTATGTGTATATTGTATGTAAAATAATTTAAGCGTACATATCTGCTAACTATTCTCTATGAGAAGAGCAGTGCTATGTTATGTTATGAATAAACTTGGGCGACTAAGTAGTGTCGACAAGTTTGTAAGCGATGTTGCATTCATCAGTTGACTTGCTATAATAAGCAAGGAGGAAGAATAAAAAGATATTCATTCATCAGCGACTTTTATAAAAGGAACTTCATTTTTAAATCAATCACAAATTTTGTGTTTAATTTTCCCAAAAAATATAATTCATTTCCGAATAATTTTCCTATTATTTTGTTGTTAACAAAACGATACCTAATAGATAATGCATGCTCTTTATGTAAAAGGGGGCCATCTTTACAATCCACAACAGAGAAACTGCTAACCTCCTTTAAAGAAGCGTAAGTTGATTAATTAGGAAAAGAAGTAAACGTACCAAAACTTAGCAAAAATTCACAATGAGTACATATTTGTGCTTAACGTAAACTAAATTGTAGGGGTTAGAAGAGTTTATGAAAAGCAGAGCAAAGGGAAGAATTCTTAAACAATAAGCAAAACCTTCACGAAAAATAATTACCAAAATTAGCACACACTGTGGTAGATTTTCTACTACATATATACAAAAACAAAAAGTAATGTATAATAGCTCAGTTATCCTGAGGAAGGTGCCAGATTGACTAACAAAATGTCAAACATTTTAATTTGAATACAAACTTTCTAACAACAAATTTTTATTGGACCTAAATATATTTTGTTCGTATCCCATATTTAAATATAAAATATATTGTGCTTAATGTATTTATACATTCTATTCTGTAGAGGCCAATATAGCGTTAATTTGGGTAATTTTAATTGATTAGAACGTCTAGGTTTAGATATTTTCATCAACACTTCATATATATACGAGTTTCCTACAATCGACTACCAGCGCTCACAAAGCTGTGCCGATAAGCCGTAAACGGCGAAATGCGTCCACAGATGGCGGTGCTGGTAGTTTCCTATTAATTATGGATTTAATATATTTACATTTAATTTCGCCAAAAGTTCTTCTCGATGTAATCTTTTGGAGTTGATAATCAATTCCACACATTGACACAAGTTGGCAAATTCTCATACATGGACAGAGTTGAACGTTTAAGGCCGACAAACTTACATGAGGGCTTTGAGACCGCTCGTTACACAGTTTACGGCAACGATCAAAAGGATATGGGAATACCAAGGATTCTATCTAAAGATAAAATTTATCCGTGAGGCACCAAATGATTTTTGATGATTAAAAATACGTTGTTGTTTGGACAAGAATTAGTAAATATACAAGCTAAAAATGTAGAAAACAGATACTCAGTTTCTGCAGTTTTGATTCCAAAATAAAAGAAAACGATGCAACTAAAAGGAATAATACTCGGAGGAACCTAAGTTTTAGCCTTCATCCGTTACCAGATTACTTAATACAGTCGTCTTTAACAGATTATTAGATCTAATACAAATAATCCTTGTATCTCTGAAGATTAATTGAAATTAAACATTCCTTTTTTCTATTTGCTCCATTTAAGTGCTACCAATACTAGTACCCGCATTGTTAGTATTAACGTCCAATAATACATCTTGTAAACCTCATAATAAATGTCAACCCAATTTTGGTCAGTTTTAATGGACTTAAGGTATACATAGATATAGAAAGAAACCTATTTGTTAGGACAAAAATAATACCTCTTATGTTTTAACGTAATTAGCAGAGACTAGACAGACTCGTGTTTTGTCGACTCTCGGGGAAACTAGTAGACAACACGAACCCATTCTTATGAGACGAATAGACACGAGTCTGTCTAGTCTCTGCTAATTTCGTGAAGCGCAACTTGTTTCTGCAAATATATATATAGCACACAATCACATTTCGCTAAATAAGTATTGTTTTTTTTTCTTTTATTTTGTCCAAATTTACAATTGAATGTGTTTCTTTTTTTCAACTGTAGGCACATGAGAGGTTATACATTTTTCTACAAATAGCTTAAATTAACTACACCTGCCCAAGATATTTATTTTTTGCTAAAAAAATTTGAAATTAATATTCTTACTTTTAGTTTTAATTTTTGTTACTAGAAATCAACTAAGCCGATTAGGGGATGCAGTTACCCAACTTCCCCCAGTTTGAAGCTGATAAGTGCCTACACGTCATTGCGACGACAATACCGTTCTAATAAATATTTCATTGTACTACGCAGTCAATAACAAAAGGTACATTTGGTATATGATTAGCAAAATATTTGGGTTTAACCGTTGCATTACGGAAAAGTATACAGGCCATTATTTGCGAGGAACATCGGCAACTTTTCTGACAAATGCTAGGAATGGTCTAACAACAGTGACTTATAATAGTTGAGTGTAGGCTTTCACGACCGTAATCCATAGTAGAAATGTCTTTCGGGTGATGTCGTGTAGTTAATATTTTACTTGACGTTTCGCTGACCATCCTGTCAGCTTCTTCAGAAGATTTCTAAAGACCGTCTTTAGAAAAAAAGTGTAGATGTGTAAGTTTTATATTTCTTTAGTAAATAAAAATTTGTAAGTATGAAAAAAAAAATGAATTGGAGGTTATCCCCGAAAACTGACAGTAGCTGGGGGAAAGCCACTGGCGCTCTTATATAATGCTAATAAATTAGTTAGGGAACTAATATGAAAAGGATTATGGTAATGGATTATGGAAAGCAGCACTATAGGAGAGAACCGACTTCTAGCAGATCTACAAGACGCCTTTGTTAGAATCAGTCAATGCTATTCCTACCCCAGGTAAAAATAACATGTGAAAGAAGCGATAGCTGCAAACTGCCCTGCTTTCAAACACACTTCCGTACAATTTTCTTTCGTTTAAAGGAAGCAAACCGATATCATTCGTTAACGAATACTACATTGTATTCGTACTTCATTCCTTTCCAATTTTAGTCGTACCAGTCCATACAACAGCGTCTCTATTACTCTTTGATTAAAGTAGTATTGCACGTGTCACTGAATCGAATTATCTTCGCGACAATCGGAACGTATTTTCTACATCGTTTCCCCCTCCTTTTCCCGCCATTTTCCTGTCGATTTTGCCCGACTATGTGACTCCCAACCCTGTATACCTACACGTTGAGAGCATCGTACAATAGCAACGTTGGAGTTTCACGTGCTGATATGTCATTATAGTACGCTTTGCGTCAGCCTTCTAGATTTCAAACAAAAGGAAACGAACAAGGCAATCGCAAAAAACCGAGAACAAGAGGCAGCGCAAATCGTATCTATAGTCGGGTAATGAAAACAAATGCTCGAATTAGAGTTGCATTTGCCAAGATCATACCGACTGCGCTCTTTGAAAGGTGGATAATGGAAATTGGAATGGGGAGGATTGTATAGAAAAGAAACGGCGGCAGATAATCAGAGACAATATAACGTGAATAAATAAAAAATAAAGGCATATTAGCTGGTTAGATGTGTATAGCATTTGACTTCAACCTTGTACGGTGTAAGGCTTCTTAAATAGGATGTTTTTTCAGTTTTGCATTTACGCTTTTTAAAGGACGAATTACCAGAGTTACTGGAAGAAAAAGTGCATTAGTTTGCAACGACGCTTGTCCCCCAAATTGCACCGGGGTCAGTTGCAAACTAAATAAAATTTTAATGAAAATGACTTACTTTTATAATGATTATTTTTAAATAACTACTAAGACTGTTTTAAATAAATTAACTCTTCGACTAGTCATATCGCTCAGTCCTCAACCTTACAGGTTTCAACACGGCAACGAATCTAAGCATGGTGCAATAGTGGTGAAGAATGTGAAGGAATAAAAAAGGGGAACTATCATCTCTTTATTAAATAGGATTAGTAATTCTCGGTCTAAATCTAAACAAGTACGTTAGGAGTGGTTAGGAGGCAATCGGTTACGATTACCTAGATAAACTATTGGAAAGAATTCTTAGCATTTTCTTTGGATTCTTCTGACAAATAGAATTGCAAAACAATCCAATGTTACTGTAATATAATGGTTTATTACCAAAAATTGTAAATATGAATAATATTACAGCAAATACAAAATACACAAAAATAAAATTTAATGTCGAGAATGGGGCCCCTGAGAATAAAATAAAATGAATGCAGTAAGGGTTTGATATAGCCAACCCCCGATGTTTAGACGCTGGTCACACGTACTATCGCCTTGACCGCTGAGAGAAGACTTTTTTCTTACAACGCTGGCATCATCTTATTCCTAAATAGGAGTCATCTTGCATCAATCACAATGCACACGAATATCATATGGAAAAAATCAATATTTTTCTCAGAGCCTAACCTTTACATAATAATAATAATAAAAATTAAATTAATTAAATTATTAATTAAATTAAATTAATTAATTAAAATAATGTTTTAAAATGAGCGTCCCGTTACACGTTGAAATAGATTCCCTTTTAATTTATAGAGAGACTATAAGAACCTCGTTATGTTATATATTCTACAAATCCGACAAGAAGAGAAAAAAGTGTTGATGCGTAAGAGACTTGCTGGTGCCGCCCTAACCCAGACCTTGCTCGAGATTGAATCCGCGAAAGTGAAAGTGGACCGACCTCATCCCCTCAAGCGGTTTCCAGATACCGTCGATACTGTTATAACTTGCAACGCTCCATCTAAAGGCCATGTTTCTGGCTGCGGCTCTACAAGTTTTGCGTTAATGATTTAGCAAGTCGGCCAAAATCCGCTAGTGTTACGCGTTGTGCTGCTCTGCAGCGGCCGCTAGAAACTGTTTAATTGCTCGGAAAGATACCAGGATCAGCCAATTTTGCGAAAATATATACGTTATAACGTAGATGTAACGTTGGATGTATGTATGCATGGTAATTTGCGGGGTTCGCAACGCACAAGGTCCGCTGGTCTAGTAATTAGGAAATTCTAGGATGTGTATACGCTTAACAGGAAACAATGAAATTAATTCTGATAGATTGAAGTCTTTGGGAGTTATATTGTTTCGGGCATTGGATTATAGTGAAATCGTATTTATTTACGAACTCCGAACTTTTTTTAAGGAAATAAAAAATTAAAATAAAACAGTTGCTTATCAAAATTCTGAAAGCAAATGTAGTTGTTTCTTCTGCAGCACGTGACTCGTTTTTGGTGTGTTACAGCAAATTATGGTTTACTGCAACGAATTTTCTGTCTCCATGTCAAAAAGACCTTCACTTCAAGTGTTTACCGATTAGCACAAAACCATCTAAAAAGTTTAACCAAAACCAAATTTGCAGCGCTCTTGATATCAACTCTTTCCGAAACAATAACAGTTATGTCATCGGCATAACATATTACAGCAAAATTAGTAATGAAATCAATTATGTAATTTCAAAATAAAGAAAGTAATAATGGGCCAAGGATAAATCCTTGAAGGACCCCGATATTGCTTGGCATTAGTGAAGATCTAACTTTATATTTCCTATTAACTTTAACTGCACCAACCTCAACAAACTGGAATATGATGGATAGATACGTCCACTCTCTTTCTTCAGAAATCCACTGTACTGGAGCTGCGGATCAGTCCGCTACAACGTTTCGATTCCCTCGAGTAATTTCGTTGTGTACGATGTACTTGTAACGAAAATACACGAGAAAATCGAAGCGTTGTAATTGACTTCCCGCTTAGATCACCTACACCACGCCAGACAGCAGTTGAGTTATTTATGTCACAAGGGATGTAAGTGCTATTTTGCGGTCGAGGAAGACCGAGGGGATACATCCGAGTCCAAATATAATATTTCATCTGGTAGTTTCCATGGATAATTTTATTCAAATGAGACCAATCAAAAGCCGAATTTTCAAACAACTTTATTCAACTATGAATCCAGACTATGAATGTTCACTTCTTCAAACATTTACAATGCAATTAAGAAATAACTGACTGATGTTTTTTGAAACGGAAAAACATGAAACAAAATATCTGAAAAATGATAATTGGTGGAATAAATTGGCGTATTTGGCTAATGTTTTCACTAACTTTAATACTATTAATATAAGCGTAAAAAAACATGGAAATGTTCGCTTCTGTGCAAGACGCAAACGAGGCAATCATTTCCTCAACAATCGAACATTTAACAATGACGTTGAGAAATATTTTCCTTAAAGTTAAACAATTTTGAATAAAAAACCCATTTGTTTCCCCGACCTTTCCAATTTCGTTTTGATTTAAGGAGAAGAACCGACATCGTTCTTTTCAGACGGTGGATTAAAATTGAAGCTCATTCAAAATACTCCTGAAAAATTGTAGACCTCTGTTAAAGATAAATATCCAAGTCCCGCAAAAAGAGCACTTTACACACGTTATTATTATTTTTCCCGTCATATATCTTCTCGAGGTAGGATTTTCTACGATGGTTAATATTAAAATATAAAAAAAAAGAAACGCGAAAACCTGGTAAATTTATAAGAGAAGATGCGAGTGGTACTTATTCGTTTAAAATCTGCAAAAATCACCAAACTCCTGTATCGTATTATTTTTTTTTAACTTGTTTTAAATAAGTTTAAATAAATATGTTTACATCAATAAATACCAGTATTTTCTTCTTTTCCATTTCTTTTTTTCTTCAATTATGAAGTTATTTTTGCAAACAATTCCTTTTTGTATTAAGTACATGATTTCAAGAAGGTTGGTCATCCCTACTTTGAAGCTTATGTTCTATTATAGGTGTTCCGCACAAAAAAAGTGTCTGAGTTCTGCGCCTCTCGATTTCAAAAAGATTGAGAACCACTGGTGTATATATAAAATCTGGACGTCTTTTCATTTGTACGTTCACGGCCAAGCACGATACAATAATTGAATTATTTTTGTAAACAATGTCTTTTTTATTCATTGCCTAAATTGCCCTTTAAAGCATATGTTGTATTATAAGTATTCCAGGCAAAAAGATTTCAAAGTTTAATGTT
The DNA here is from genome assembly GCA_902654985.2 of Oryctes borbonicus. Taxonomy (NCBI): domain Eukaryota; kingdom Metazoa; phylum Arthropoda; class Insecta; order Coleoptera; family Scarabaeidae; genus Oryctes; species Oryctes borbonicus. The sequence continues at coordinate 3,345,980 of LR736862.1, forward strand.
CCCCGACTTCAAAAAAAAAATCGAGAACCACTGGTATAAATCGAAATACGCCTTCTCTCAAACATGACTCGAGCTAAAAGGCTTCGATTATCCGAGCGTCTTTTCACTCGTATGTTCATGGTCAAGCACGATACAGCTTCATTATTGTAACATTTACATATATTAAACGCACTTGCATTGCAAGAATTTTCGATGTAGCGTCAACGAATTTCCTCCCTGACTTGACGAGTTATTAGAAAGTGATATCTAATTTGAAAAATTACAGTGGAAGCAAAAATAGAATTGTATTGTACGTGTTTTATAAGAAAAAAAAGAAAGCCAGAAAAATATGGAGCAGACCGCTGTAAAATTGAAAAAAAAATGTTTTCTAGCAGTTGTTGCCGGAGCGCAAGTAGCTGAACATCGTTCGTCATGGCTCTAATAACAATGAATTTACAAACAATATTTTTAACAGTACCATGTTCACAAATGACTAAATATAATTCATTTGTATACATTGTTTTAGATGTCCGAGTGCAATAAGACATGGTATGAAAATTTCAATTAAACTTAATGGTAAACTTTCCATTTAATTTTCACGTACTTGTGAATACCTTTCATCAATAGTTAGATATTTCTTCATTTTCTTAATGCCCAGATAAAAAAAAAATAGAAATTACATAGTGACAAAACAAGTAATTTTATCAGTTATCAAAAATAAAGCAAAACATACACCATTATGTATGATAATTAAAAAGAGGGCCAATTTTAATCGTAACTTTAATAAATCAAAAAATTGTTATATTGTTCATGTTCATTGTTGCCGAGGAATTCTATTATGTTTGATTAGATTTATTTAATCATGCATTGTTGTAACACATCAAAAAAAAATTCCATTCTGCCAAAGGCTAATTGCAATGTACACCGGTGTTGAATCAATTTCGCAATTCTTTTCTGTGAGAGGTGTACATGTTCGTATCAAAGTATCTCCACGCCCAAAAAAAATAAGCGGGTTATAGTTTGCATGTAGGTATTATTGCACACGAGCTCTTGTTGTCACAGGCAAACGAATACCTGGTACGTATTTGCGAACTGCATGACTTTGTATCGCGCGGAATTATTGTTACAAAAATTCATATAAAGCCAAGCTGGATCATGCCAGTAACTGAATATTTCGAAATATGCCTTTAGGTATTACTACAAATATGTCGGGACAATTAATTTGCACATGTTATGTGAGCAAATTCAACAAAATTGATGGCTTAGATTTATTCGCGTAAAAATGCCACATCCAAAAGATGACGACTACCGGTTCAACCTCCTTATTGGCTCCCAATTGATAATAAAAATCATAAAAAATATATTTTTTCATCTTTCGTATAACTTTCTATATATTTCTGGGACCTATTTAATGTGTACCTCAATTTATTTGGTTTCACAATAGACTTCGTCACCTACATTAGACGCGGTAGAACTAATGTGTGTTGAAAGACTCTTATTGTTTCAATCAAAATATGTCTTGTTTAGTACCCACGCCCAAAAATTACGTGGGTATTTTAAGTTAAATACAAGGGTATTCTGAAAAGTTTCAATATGAAGACGCCGTTACTCGTCAATAATATTTTAGTAATATAGGTACGCTTTGAAAATTTCTTATTAATTTTCTTATTTAACAGACGTTTATGCCAGTCAATCTTAGTGATTCTGTAAAAATAGGCAAAATCGAATATTGAGCTATCACTATATTCTTGAAATGCAGTACGCCTATGTACCCAAATTAAACACAATCAAAGAAAGACACTTGGTAAATAATGCGACGTACATCGACTACTAATAAAAGATTGTCAAATGTGAAAAAAATGCGAAGACTGTTGTGTCAGTCGGTTTAACCGGAAGTACCCCTAACTTTTTTATTGAAATGGAACAGCCTGTATATTTTTAGATTATAATAGGTCTTGTTTTTCCGGGTTCATCCGTACTGGTTTTAGTTCCATTATCTGTTAAAAACGGAAAAACAGATAAAGCACTTCACATTTACTATTTAGACTTTACACATTAAAATAAAAATTATCGAAATAAGCATAAATAAGCAACTTTAATTGTTGCTTATTAATAAAAATCGGTTTTGACGACCGTGTTCGGACTCATGAAGAACTCTGCCATCTTTTTAATGATTTGCATCTTGAAATAATCCTACAATACGGATCTATTATTAACCGCAACTAACGAAGAACTACCAGGATCACCTTAAACTTCTACCACAACTTTGTCGCTCTGTCGAGAATTGTTAAATGATGACTTTGACCTACAGCTGAAGTTTTGCGAAAGAATTCTGGGTTGATAATGTAGACAAACATTTTATAACCAATATGGTCTTTTCTGACGAGGCAACTTTTTGTTTAAATGGAATAGTTAATTGCTATAATTAAGATATTGGTCAAACCAGAATCCATGAAGCCCATACTCAATATGCACAAATGTTGAAAGATTTGAATGGGAATTGTAGAAAACATGTTTATATACCCACTTTTTTATTGATGGACATTTGAATGGGGAAAAGTATTTGCTTCAACTCAATGGGCAGTTCCCTCCACATCTTAGGTTTCAACAAAATGGAGCGCCTCCCTACTGTGATGAACAAGCAAGGATAGTTTCGGATGCTACTTTTCCAACTCGATGGATTGGACAAAGAAGATTCATTGAGTGGTCTGCACGTTCTCCAAACCTTAATTCATTAGACTTTTTCCTTTGTTAATTATCTCAAACCATGTGTTTACGTTAGACGACCAACTACTGCACTATTATTTATCTTAACTTCTGTTAATATGTAGAAAAGTCGTTGGAAAAGTAACTCAGGAATTCTCAACAGACTTGCATATTATCAGGAGCTAAACGGGGAGCAATTTGAAGGTTTGAAATGATTTGGTTTATAATTGGTCGATAATTCTCATTTTCTAAAAATAAAATTAATTATTCAATAGTCGTGAAGTGCTCTATCTTTCAATTTTTTACGGATAGGGTGTTCCACTTAAATAAAAAAATTAAGCGTAGTAACAGCAACAACAAAACTTCAAAATCAGATGCATTATGCGTCATTACATTTACCTGCAAAGTTTTTATAATATCTTTTAAAGAATGTGGAATATCGGATGAAGATTCTTCGTACAGCAGCGACGCAACATGCAGCAGCCCAGAAGAAGCTCCATACAATTGAGAACGAAACGTCGGCATTCTCATGCAATTACGACGCGGTTCCAACCCGGAAACTCAAATTTTTTAAAAGAAAACAACGACAGCGGAAGTCTACAACAACATTTTAACAATATCATTATTTCCAGCTCTGTATACAGATTGAGAGTCAGTCCTGTTGTCATTTTTACCTACCTTGATCGGATATTAGAAGAGACATTTATTCAGTACTCAAATATATGGCATATATTTATTTTCTTTTTGTAGCACGTTAATTGCTTTTGTTGCTAATGTTTGTGAGAATGTGCGATGCATGTATTCGTAAATGCAATTTTCTGCTGATTTTGTAGTTATGAATATCCTTATTCATTGTCAATTTAATGTTGGTTTTAAGTAAGCGTTTTTCAATTTTATAAAAAGTATCAGGGGGTTGTTTAGTACGAGTAACTAATTGATGTCCAGTTCAGGAGTTTTATTGGTGTTCGTATATTTAGGGAGTGCAGCATTTCTAAGATTCTATTCTGTTTCTTTATGATTTATTTAAATTTGATTTAGAGGTACCTCCCCATATGGTAATTAAGTAGTTATTGTGAACATCGCGCTGTATGTAGGCTTGATAGTATACGTTTAATTTTTGCTACCGCCACCATTGCTTTTGTATTCTGTCTTGTCAATATATTGTTGTGTGCATCCCACTTTGCAGGTAAATTGTTTCATTTATTTCGTTTGTTTGATATTTTATTTTTATCTGCATTTTCTGTTTTTTGTTCTACTAAATATCACATATTCGATTTCGCTTTCATTTATTGTCGATAGATTACTATAGAACCATTCCTCAATTTTTTTAATTTCTTCATACGTGTAATTGCCGTAGTACACTATGCACGTATGGTTTTCCGTTAAGCTTTAATTTTAGGAGGTTTTTTATACGAAGTGTAATTGGCTTGTAGTAGATCATATTCTGCATACAGGAGATCGCTTTCTTCCTTATTTATTTTCGTGGTTTGTTATCTATCTTTTAAGTAGGTTTTTATTAATTTAATTTCCTCTTATGCTCTAGGCTTCTAATTTTTCAATTAGTTTCGGTTTTCGGTGTTCGGTTCTTCTAGTTTTTTCTTTATTTGGTTCACCAAGTCACGTTGTTCCTAACAATAAGTTCTTTTGGAATGCATATTGGTATTAGTGTATTATATTGTGTTTTATTGAGATATTCAGATTTGATTTGGAGATTTTTTTCTAGTACTTTCTTTAGTAATGATAATAGCGAAGTAGACCGGTAGTTTTCTGGTTCGTCATTGTTCTTCATAAAATGGAAACTTTCCATCAATTCCAGGCAGTTTGGACCATATTAATTACTGGATAATCTTCTAGACTTCTACAATATGGGTGTCTTGGAATTTCATGATTTTTGCGTTTCAAGAAAAACAAAATTTTGTTCTCAAGAATTCAGTGATTGCCATGGCAAAAATTCGGGAACTGGACTTCGAATTAATAGAAAACCCTTCCTATTCACCAAATCTGGCCGCCAACGACTTTTTTCTGTGAGAGATGTTCATCAAGAATAAGAGACCGGCCAACCACTATTTAGAAGAATTATAGGAATTAGAATATCCCTGGAAAAAGTGCAAGTAAAACTGAATTTTGTTAGGTTGCAAACTTTTCAGATCAGCCTCGTATATAAGACTTTTTTTTTATATATTGTGGATTATGAGGTGAAAGAGAAATTATAAATTATAAATTAAAGGCTTGAACATTGAATGCAAATTTTCGCCTGTATACATCCTTATATACTATAAAAAAAGGAATACCGTTTGTCCCAATTCTACAAAGAACTTCCAGCTGGTGTTCGAGTTGTATTTTACAGACGGGTTATCTCGCAGGGGTTATAGCTAGCTCGGCCATAAAATATAAACTTTATAGCCCATCCTCAGTTTGTATATATTTTACTTTTTCGAAGTATATATTTTCATTCCCGAAGATACTAAATTATTTTCTTTACGAGAAAACCAATATAGTTGTAATTTACTACATTTTTATGAGTTGTATTCAATATTAAATGATTTACTCTTCCATAATCTGTGCAATTTTATGCATCTTTGAAAAACTTTCTTTGATTCATATATATTTCGATACTCGATTTACGAAATTTAATGTCAATATGATTTATACGTTAATTGCTTCCAGCAAAAGCAAATCGAAAGACACATCTATCTTACCTCGGATTTCAAAAAGCAGGTGAAGGTTATCATGTTTCTGTGTTTATTAATTTTCAACCAGTCAATTAAAGCAATATATAGATTGGTTCGTCAATGCTAATCTACAGGATGACATTGAAAAAACTACAATACATAGAACTACGCGATAGAGGATCATAAAATAGTAAAACAGGTCTTATACGCCAATCTCAGTAAGCCTTTAAAAGTTCGAAATTTTTTTTTTAGAAAATTCATTTTTCTTCAATATCTCAAAAAAAAATCGTCACTTGGTCGACATGAGCTTTAAACATAACAGCATAACATATCAAAGAAAAATAATAATTAAATTAAATATAAAGTACTTCGCTCTAAACAAGGTGTTCAAATTGATGGCCTTGTTCTTGGATACACATTTACAATCTTTGTGTTAATGATTTACAACATCTTTGATGTATGCCTGGATTATTACGGAATCTATCAGCAAACTCCATCATTCCATTTAGTTCTACGGCATAAACTTCATTTTTCATAAACCGGGGCTAGGAACTGGCCATCCTCCGCGAACAATCCACCTATTCTCAAATCGTCCCTTGCTCTTCCAGAAAAGTGAGCTGGCGCGCCGCCATTTAAGAACATACTACGCGTTCTTTAAATAATATTCAATGGGACGTCCGCTTCATTTTTCAAAAAAATTCGATAGAGTTCGCCGGACAACTGATCGAAATGGACCAGTTAGGTAGTTGTCGATTATATCTGCTCACACATTAAGAGATCGAGTAAATGAGGGTGAGAGATGATACATTTTTCGGAAATGAAAGGGATAAACAAGCTATTTTTCTGTTGCTTATTCTCGGATTATTTTCTACTATTAACGAAACAGCTCCTTCGTCTGCAACAAAGCGATGACTTCTGGTAACTTTATTATTAACTCTTGCTTTATTTAAGCAGCTATCTTCTCCCAAACGTTCATGGGCGTCAATAAGTGTTCTAGTATTAGAAACTTATCTTGAATATCTCTCTCCGTATATACGTTGAGCTTCGGAAGAATTTGATCTGGCTTGGCTTTGACACATAATCATGTTCTGTATTCTTTAAAAATTGTAGAGAAGCTTTTTTAAGATACAATAAACAACAGAGTCGATCAAAAACGTAATCAGGAACACGACAAACTTGTATAATTTATTATAATATTAATTTAACATGTGCAACCAACTACATGTAAGTACTTCTGATAATTTTGATTCAATTATGTCTTCACAATCGGAAGGAATTTAAAAAATCTTAACTTTCTAAAAATTTTTAAAATCTTTAAGACCTTTTCTTATTACTTTATGGTTTTCTATCGCGCGGTACTATACATTGTAATTTTTTTAAATTTTAAAAATACATTTCTTCTTCAGAATGATTTCTTTCCATATCAATGTAAAAAATTAATGAATTATAATTGATGAATTTTGAATGTCATGCGTATAAGATGGACGACATCAAAACATCGTTAACTCCGCAATAATATTACAAATTCCACTTGTAACGTCCGCAGTGTTACGTCAATAATATCATTGTCCACTTTGCTTAACACCTTTTTTGTGAAATTTAGGATGAGGATTGGGATGCCTTGATACAACCCCGCATGAATAATTATCTTTTGTATGCGGACGCGTTCTATAACCGCGCAAGAAATGGCATTAAATAATTTATCATCTGTTTTCCGTAACCTTTACAATGATGTTTATGTGGTAATTACAATGTTGATGGGGTCTCGAACATTAGAGCCAACAGGGGTTATCTTGTCACGGTACTGAAATGGAATTCTTTTGGGGATGTATTACCGTCTAAATACAGTGGCGTATAGCAGATATCTTTCGATCTACTATCTTTTAGTTCTTTTAATAGTGTGTGAAAACAGCTTAGTTTTTTGATTTCCTTTTATATAATAATATTAAAAAGGTAGGCGCTCAAATATCGGAATTAACAATTTTGATACTGATGATAAAAAATAGTAAATTTGACAAAACGTTGAATTATAAATAAAGACATAAAATGTTGATGAATATTTTGAAAGAATTGGTACAAATTTCTATATAAAATGCCCACCACATTAATAATAATTGAAATAATAAAAATATCACAAGTGGAAACTATGAGTTAATTTTTCGAAAACAGTGTATTATGGTCCATTTTTTATTCATAATATACTGAGGGTGTACATTTAGACCTCTTGGATCATAGTGAATGATCTTCAAATGCTTGGCTCCAACAAGATGAAGTACGTCCTCACTAACTGTGAGTTTCCCTATCTCATTTTCGCATTGGTAAATCTTGCGCGGGAGATCTATGGAATCGCTTGCACGATATCCAGATCTAAATCCACTGGGTAAGATTTATTCTTCTTTTATAATTTAAAATCCCGGATTTATATTCTATAAACGATCGCATACAAAAAGAGTAATTGGTAATGTTTGAAGAACCGCTGGGAAAAATTTGTACGCGCATCTGCAGATTATAGACTTGGAAATAAATGGTTTCTGTCTCTACTTTTCTTGTTTTAACTGTATCACATCTGCCTAATCATGTATTTTCGTGTGGAATGTGATAAAGCTCGATTTGAACAGACTTATCGATATCTATTCCAATTATACCCGACTTTTAACTAATATTTCAATAGACAATGTCTAAACTAAGATTTCAATGATCTCACTCAATATAATCGTAACGCAATTTCGCAAAAATCATACCACTTATTCGCTTAACATTTCAAACAAGCTTCGGCGTAAAATATCATGCATACATCTAATTAAGAGCACACGCTGTTACAATATACCGTCGCATATACGATAAACGCATAGCACATTAAATATACACACGATTACACCTGGACGAATGTGGTAATAATGCAGGCGAACACCGCCCTAACCCAGACCTTCAAAATCCGGCGGTGTATCGAAAAAATGAAAGTGGACCGCGCCCTCCCTACGGTCCATCAGCCAATTATGCAATTTCGAGATTGGTATATAAAATCGCTGGTGTGCCGAAGAACTGCATCAGTTTCAACAGATCAAACAGATCAAATACATCACTTTAAACTCCTCTAAAAGAGCCAATTAATCCCTCATCAAAATGGTCTTCAAAGTAAGTACTTATAGATTGAGTTAATAAACATTCTAGGAATTAATCCTTTTTTTAATTCTTGCAGTTCGTAGTATTCTGTGCCGCTTTAGCCGCAGCTAATGCTGGTTTACTTACTGCCCCAGCCGCTATCCAATACTCCTCAGCTCCAGCAGTGAGTTCTTCCTATTTCAGTCAACCTTTGACTGCCGTCCATGCTGCACCAGCCGTAGCCGCTGTCCACGCTGCCCCAGCTGTAGCTGCTGTACACGCTGCCCCATTCGCTGTCCATGCTCCAGCTATCGGAGCTTCACAACAAAGTGTAATCCGCTCTTTGGGAGGAAACCAAGCCATCTCCACTTACTCCAAGGCTGTTGACAGCGCCTTCTCCACTGTCCGCAAATACGATACTAGAATCACCAATGATGCCTTGACTCTTGCTCACGCTCCAGTAGCTTATGCAGCCCCTATAGCTCACGCTCCAGTAGCTTATGCCGCCCCTGTAGCTCACGCTCCAGTAGCTTATGCCGCCCCTGTAGCTCACGCACCAGTAGCCTACGCCGCTCCTGTGGCTCATGCTGCTACTTACGCTGCTGCTGCTCCAGTCTACTCCAAAGCCGCTGTTTCCTACTCCCCAGCAGCTGTAGTAGCTCATACAACCTTCGCTGGATTAGGAGCTCATTATGAATGGTAAAAAATTTAAGAAGACTTGTACATATTTAATTATCACCCCTGAACTGTCCCTATTTATTGTAAAAAAAATAAATTGTTTTAGCAAAATTATCTCGTCTTATTTACTAACCTTCTCTTACCATTTAGTAGCAAACAACGCAAAAGTATCAGCACCATACGAGTTTAATAAATTAATTTATCCGCGACAGCCGCTTCGAGGATCGATCCTCATTTTCAACCGTAGACCGACTGAGAAAAAACTCTAATTCTAGCATGCCTGTTCTACCTTGCTCTCGAGAGAAATATTATTTACAAGTACCTACTTTCGTCGCCTACACACCCTAAAACTAAGCCATGCGAAAAATACGGAAAAATAGATTAATACTTTTACGTTGTTCGCCATACCACCCCACAGTTCCTGCTATCATTATTCTGTGTAAAGGGTTATTTTTGCCATAAAGTGTTGGATGGAAGAGAATGTAAAAAGTAACCGAAGCGCTCCTGCGCTTCGGTTAACTCCTGTTAAATGTTGGTACTCGCAAATTTATAACAGATAGTAATAATGGAGAATCAATGCAATTATGTAACAAAATGTATCCAAATTTTAAGCTCAGTAGGCGTTTACGAGAGTCAAGAGTATGGGTGTAGCTGTAGGGGGACCGGAAAGGGCCATTCTGTGTATTCATAGTGATCTTTATTAATGTGTAAATCGCATAATACAAAATTTACCATTCTTCTTTGAATAATGACCAAACTATGTAGCAGTAATCCAGCATGGATCTAATTATCGCCATAACGCATGAAAGGCTTAATCTTTTGGATATCAATTCTTTTGAGTCTCGTGGACGAATACTAAGCTTAAAATTTGGTTACCGTTTATTGCATAATTGTATATTGCATTGATTCTGCATCATTGCTATCAGTATCAACATTTAACTCCCGTCTTTCACGTTCTCTTCTTTACACAGAATAATGATAGCAGGGACTGTGAAATAGTATGGTGAACAATACAAAAGTATTCGTATATTTTTCCGTATTTTTCGCATGTCTTAGTTTTAGGGTGTCTAGGCGACAAAAGTAGGTACTTGTAAATAATATTTTTCTCGAAAGTAGGCATGTTAGAATTAGTTTTTCCCCTATCATTCGGTATACGGTTGAAAATGAAGATCGACATATCCTCGAAACAGCCATCCCAGATTAATTAATTTATTAAACTTATGTGGTGCGGAGAGTGCCGATACCTTTACGTTATTTGCCATACTACGCCACAGTCCTTGCTATCATTATTATCAATCATTACTGTCCCGATTGGAAGGGCGTAAGTGCGATTTACGGATTATGTTTATGGTAGCCCTTCACGCCGGGATGTAACGTATGCCACTCGGGGTGTAAGTGCTTTTGCGGTTTCAGATGTATCACACAAATACCCGCAAACTACACTTACGTCACTGGCATAAATAACTACATTTAGGTAAAATCCTGTTTTATCAGCTAACATCATTCCCATATCTTACAAAGTATTATCAACTACAATAAAACATTAAAATATAAAAATAAAGATTTATTACAATAAATTACATGTTAAAACTATACATTCAATAGATAGAAATAAAATTGCGGCGGTAAATTACACTATATTAAAAAATTAATTTTAACTTAAAATTATTGTTAAAATATCTTTGTACATTTATTATCACCGATTTTAGACACTCTGCTAGGGATCTTCAACATATAACCCCATTTTCAACAGGCTCAAACTATGTACAGAGTATAATCCAACGATATGTTTATTTTCCCGTAAAGTATCGTACAATAGCTTAACCGTAAGCTTTCCATCCGAGTATTTCCTTTTCCCGCACGCATATGAGAATGCAATTTGTTGTTCTGTCGTCTCTAAGGTATTTCGATGAGCTGGGATAAAACTGTCATCGTTTTCAGCAATCTCAACCTTTGGTTCTTGCGTACTGTCGATGATGTTATTTGTATTTCTTATGAAGGGATCAGGAACTGGTAAACCAAATGAGTGTTGCAGCTTGTTTTCTCGTATTTTAAAGCCTTCTTTCCTTGAAATCATAGCAGTGATTATATTTTTCACAAAAATTTGACATGCGTTAACTAAATATTCAGCTACATTATCATCTGCACCTTCTAGACCATTCTCCCATGCATGTATTGCTATTCTAGTTGCAATAAAGCCACTATCTGGTAAAAAGAGCTCCGAAGCCGCACTCCGATTTTCAAAATCGGGAGGCATCATCGTTGGACTGGGTGGGGTATAGTCTGCCAATTCGAAACTTCCTTTATCCGAAGCACTTCTATAATTTTTAGGACGAGAGGAGTGCACTTTCCCTAGCAACGCTAATAAAAAGATATTGTGACAATGGTGTTGTTCTTCTGTTGTTAACAATTTTCGCACAGCGCTATCGAATTGTAATTTTGTGATGGGATCCTTAAACATTAACCACTGTTTCAGTAGATCGTAGTATTGCTTCTTGAGATCTTCTCCTAATGTTGACTCCAGATTCTTTCTTGCTTCGTTTATGTCGTTCATATTTTGGGTTATTCTTAATCTAACCTTTAAGGTTAATGCCAAAAATGGAAAGTTTTGGGAGGTTAGTAATTTGACAGAAGCAAATTTATCACAAGTTCGATTGCTACAAAATCACTGTGATATTGTTTCCAATTTTATTTAAATTCTTTTGTAGTTTATTTCTACTTAGCTATAAAGGTTATTAATATCAAATAAAGCACGTTAGATCTATCTTACAGTTTATTTTATTGTTTAACGTTATAAATACCGACTAGTTTTCGATGAAATAAATCACGTACAGTGCAATCGCGTTTTTAAGTATAGTAAGGAGGGACTTATAACCTCGAAATATCACAGTTTGAACAAATTTAAAAAAGAAAAATCCAAAACATCAAAAATATAATCATATACAGAAATTCACGCTCATTTGAATGGAAGAAGTAACGCTCTTAGTTTGAATATGTACTAAACATATTTATCCACTCCTTAGTCAATTGCATATAGAAATATGGACCTCTAGCTCCATAATGTAGTGATTTAAAATTTGTCTGTGCTTTTGGACTAGCTGGTTCAATTTGAGTGCCTTCATGCCAATCATTAAAACTTGTAATGGAAATAAATTTTGGCTTAGTTTCAATTGCAGATCTCCATGATATATTATAATACTGTCCAAAATGTCTTTCCTTTACATTTACCGTATTCCAAGGTCTGACTTGGCTATCAATATAACCTGGACTAACGGATGGTATGAAGATTAATTTATTTTGATTGGCAAAGTCTGCAAGACCACTCCAATTGTCCCAGGTACTTCCATAAGTGAAATCGTTGGCTCCGAAATAAGTGTAGAATCCATCGAACCTTGAATTTTTAATGTGGTTACGATGTTGCACATCTGCCAATAACCCAATGAATATTGCATCATATTTTGTGCCACGAATGCTTAATTGACCATCATTTCCTAATATTTCTTCCCATTCAGTTTCCGAAATTAAATAGGAATCATAAACATATATTAAAGGTAGTTTCCTTGAATGGTTTCTTTTACTGTCATGAATTTTGTATAATGCTGGATGGTTTCCAAAACGATTGATAAATATTCTAAGATGTTCTCTTAAGTTTATTATGTTTCTTCCTCTGTACTGCTCAATATGTATGGTGATTTTTAGTTTATACCTTTCAGCAACATCAAAATATGTTTGTAGAATATTATAGGGTGAATCGATGAAGTTGGAAGGCTTCCATGATATGATCAATACACCAATTTGGGCATCTCGTATTAATTTCATATGCAATTCTATTATTTCAGAGTCACTTGAACTATAACAGCCAAGAGTTGGGTAGTAATTCGATCCAATATCTATTGGAGGGTAATGCAAGTCAACAGGTGATGCGATTTGATCATTTTGCTCCCAGGGAGGGACATATTTGTAATTCCAATGCCTAAATTCACCGTCAACTTCGGGATTAGCATACCAAGCATAATAGAAGACATGGACGTTGTAATTTATACCATTAATTTTATTTGTTCTTTTGGTAGTGTTATTTTCTTCAGGCGACTTTAACTCAAGAAATTTTACTTTTCTACTATTATATTTCTCATTACTACGTACACCCACACACTGTGACTCTAATTCTTTATAGAAATAACAGAAAATGCAAAGTAGAACTAGTATACAAAAAAATTCAAAATAAGTGAACCATGTTTTCCGTTTATTTGGACGATATCGTACGATGTTATTATCACTAACGTTTGACATAATTCTCAAACATCTATTACTTGGTTTTAATACTTAATTTTGTCTTTATTAAAGTTTCCATAATAAAGGATTCTACACAGGGACAAAGTAAAGGAAACGATCAATACATGATGATAACAGAACAGATCGGAACTGATCTTGTGTGATTTTTCTAGCCCCTAAATGTATATTAAGCCTGTGATTGAACAGTGACATAGTTGGAGCACACCTAACATCGCTGGCAACCACTGCCAACATTTAGAAATGAACGAAACTAACTGAACTAACCTAAGCATCATCTAACCTTATTATTATTACCTAAATTAATATTATGATTTTTAAAGTATAACAATCATTTAATTAGATTAAAATAATCAAAAATGAAGTCAATTTTTTCAATTTTACGGCTCACGTATGTACTTTTGCAAATTTGAAAACAACGCAAATATTAATTCAATCTTTTTTTAGAGGAGAGGATTTAAAGAAAATTCATACATTTAACGTAGGTATTAGGCTTTTACATTCAGTTGATGAGAAAATAGAGATTCCCAAACGTATCCAACGTGGCCCAACTGATATCTTGAGAGCGCTAGAAAGTACAGTAAAAAAAGATTTAACAGCCGCTCACTACAAGTACCACGATGATCCTTTCCTTATCCCAAAGTCCAATGTTGGTAAAAGAACTTTCGCAATGGCTCAGGAATCTGGCAGGAAAGCAGCCCATTGGATTAGAGCACAACATCCTGAATTATTTCAGCATCAAGAAGCCGATCCGCCTATAGCAGCATATTTCCCAAAAATTGTATATAGTAAAGATGAAGATATCACGGAAGATAATTTAAAAGCAGCTATTAAGGAAGTTTTGGTGACCGATGCAATTGAAATTTATAAATTGTGCAAGGAGAAGGGTGTAGAGCTATCATCGGAAGTTCTCATTAGTTTTCTAGAACTTTTATGTTATAATAATGGGGAGGATCCTCCTCCGGAAGAATTTATTGAAGAGAGATGGTTCCGACAGTCAGGTAGAGGCAGAGAAAAGAAACGAAAATCTTGGAAGTAAGTTAAAGAATAAATTAAGCCTCTTATATTCTATTTTGATACCATTAGGGATGGTGCGATTGCAGAAGAAATCTTTATAACCATTGACAACCCAGGCAGCATCGCTTACTCAGCTTTAATACAGGGGATGACAAAATATTACCAAGTCGACAGAGCATGGCAATTGTTCCAGGACTCCCAAGAAAAAGGTCTCATTTTAAATATTGAAGTTTACAATTCTATTATCCGAGTCTCGAACATTATAAAAGAAAACTATGAAGTGCGTTGGAACTTTATAATTGAATTACTAGCATCTATCAACAAAGCAAAACTTAAACCCAATTTACGAACTCTAAATGCTGTCCTTGAATCGTTAAGTTTGATGGGAATTAGCAGAAATACCAAGAATTTAACATTAAATACTCTAACAGAGTTCAAGAAAATGGGCATTGAACCTTCATTGGCATCATGGTATTATGTTTTGAATGCATTTTGCAAAGAACGTAAGAGTTTTCAATAATATATTTTAGATTATATATTTATAGCAACAATTACAATATTTTGTTAAAAATAGGTGGCCCAGTCAGTTGGATTTTAGAGGATATTATGGTACAAATTGAGAATAAAGAACATCAAATCCAAGATCTTGTAGATACATTCTTTTTTCTAACAGCAATGGACATCTGCCGGAATCATTTACAGGATAAAGAATTGGCTAAACGTGTTAATAAGTTATTGCACTATGGAAACAACTATGATCTAATTGGTGATTCATATAAAGAATCAATATATTAGTTAGTAATCTAATTTATGAGAAAACAAAAATAGTAAAATGGGAACTTTCAGCCGACACTTTTTTATACTACTATGCCAAACAGAACCTCTTGACACATTTATGGAGGAGGTGTACTACAAATTGGTACCTCATATTTACGTACCAGAACCTAGCGTGATGGGAGAGATACTTGATGCCATCGAGGTTAACTCAGCCATAGAGTACTTACCTCGAATCTGGTCCGACATGATAGTCTTTGATCATACAGACCGTGAGAATTTGCTGGAAACAATATTAAATGTGATGACCAATAATCCTCCGGATAATAAACCATATTTGGTTGAAAGATTCGCTTCCATTGGTTGGGACATCTTTTCGAGAGTACAAAATCAAAATGAGGACAAAATTCAGAAAGTAACGTAAGTAACTTGATTGGTTAGTATTGAATAATGCAGATAGACAACCAATATGATTTGAATAATGCTAACTCGATTAACTAAAACCATTTTCTTATAATAGAATTACAGGTGCCATGTTAGGCAAAATTCTAACTCTTCTACTCCGAAACAATGACTTCGAAAAAGCATCTTTCATCATGGAAAAATTAGAATCAGACAATCAAAAAATAGTTGGTGTTCCACATTTCGATGCCCTTGAAATGTATTTGGATTATTGCATTAAAGAAAATGCACCTTCGAAAGCTATCGTAACGCAACACCGATTTCTTTGCTTAAACTAAATTATGCATAAAATATTTTATTTGCAGACCTGCATACAGTACTGTACAGAAAGTGGGTTCCAGGAAGCTGAGAATATGGCTAGGAAGTTGAATAGTGAGATGACATTGAGCGAAACTCATCTGGAAAAATTGGGCAACATTGTGGGAAATTTTTTCCTTAAACAGAGTTTGAAAGAGAGCGAGAATACAAGCTAGAATTTTTTAATTGTTTTGTAGTGTGATGCGATTGTTTTTTTAGTTAAATAAGGAAAATTTACTTGAGATTGAGCGTTATTTATTTATCCATTGATTATTTTTAACGTTTTCAATTGTAAGATACAAATTTACAATCTGACTAAAATATTTTTGTCGTAAGTTTAAGGCCTCGTTTGAAAGTCAAATAGCGAAAATTAATTCATGTAAAACGACGAGTTTGTCATACATGTTTCCTAAAGCAAATAAACCACTTTAGGATATAAATTTGCACACAAACGGTGGAGGAAATATAACTACAGAGCTTATGCGATTGTCCCATATAGACAGTAGCTTTACTAAAATTCTGTCCAAGTGAAAGAAAGACAAAATCAATTCAAAAATATTGAATGAGATATATAAATAAAGATAGAGGTGCCGTGGAACATTGAAAAAATTAACGATTGGTTTCTTAAAATTTCATTTTATTTCATGCATTGGAAAATGCATGGAAAATAAGAAACGTGAAAAATACGACGCTATTCAAATGCAAATAATAATACTTTACGACTTTTTGAATACATGGTGCTGTATGTATATCATTTACAATAAAATAAAAAGACAATGTACTATATGATACCACAGATAGTAGGTTGAATTAGAAAGTCCATAGAGATCTTCAAACATCCTAAGAATGTCAATAGAAATACAGGTTATCCCCTCACAGGCATATGGCATATCCGGTGTGGCATGCCAGGGTCCGAACCCGGAACACTTAGTTTTAACCTACTCTGGCCGTGGAAGCCTACGATTTTATTATAACTCCTTGTTAGATGTCGCTGGAAGATTAAATGAAATAACATCTGCTCTACCAACATCATAGACCTACTTTTCTATTTTGAACAGTGGGAATTTTAATCTTTTCATCCACTACGGTATTAAAATAGATTAATTTCAAATAAATGTAGCTAATTAAACGAATTGTTTTCGCAGAATAAGCAAAGTTTTTGTAACATTAAGAAGTGGTATCGTTTGTATACGGCGAACCAATTTTTTTTAAACAAAATGCAGTGGTTGAAATATTTTTTGTTGACTTAATCATGCACTCTGATAAAACAACAACGAAAAAAATTCAATAGAAACAAGGTAACATTAGCTGTTCTTTCAACAAAAAACACCGGTAATTTAGCAAAAAAAAAGTCAAAATTAAATTTATGTACCGTAACCAAATTAAAATTGTTAAACTGACTAATATTGTTCATCCAAGCAATAAAAAAGTTTTTGTTCGTTCAACAACCGGCCTTCTCTGTGTGTATAATCTCGTCTATTAGATTATGTAATATATAAAAAACTAAATAAATCTTAGCACAAAGCTCTAAATAGTTCCATAGTATACAATTAAAGTAGTAAGTGAGGTATTTCGTTCCATTTTTCTAAAATAGGCTGATCAATGCAGTCAATGATTGGCTTTACTTTGCAAAAATGTGGTCGATTGAGTGTTACATCCCGTGGATTTTAACTATGGTTATTTTATATTTATGAACCGCGAAGAACTAATACCTAAGACGAATTCATTGCATGCAATACGCATTATTTAATCTGAATAAATAATTCAATTAGGCAATATATGTACAGAATTAAATTGCTTTATAATTTAGAGGTTTTCAAATCGATAATGTTTACTTTATCCGGCGAATAATTGGATTTGGCGTGGTAATATCGTAAATAGATAGATTGTCCCATTTAAACAAAATGTATAGAACAGGTCGAATATTATACGTACGGAAATACACGCAGAAACACGCTTATTTGCATCGGCGACTCAACTGGTAAAAACGCTGAAAACCAGGGGAAAGCATGAAATAAATTCCTCCACGGAGTAAATACAGTATCGGAGCAATATTTCATGCGTTTTTTGAGAACTCATATTGTTAATTGAAACTAGGTCATTAAACAATGGCGGGTATGCGGGTGAAGTAGGTGAAGAGCCTTTTCATCCTAGTAAAAATGGTGAACCCGTGTATGTGTCCATTTTTTACTCTTGGGGATGCCTATTAGTATACCTATGCTTAACTCGAAATATTCATATTATTCCACATATTGCCTGGCACATATTCTGTGGCATATTAATTCTATGTTTAGTTTTTCTACAACTCTTCACTTATTTTTGAAGGCACGAATCGCCACTGCTAGTCATATTAAGCTTATTCATAGAAGTACAATATGTATTTTTAATTCTGGTGTCGTAAGAATGAAAATCACAGTTTTTCATCAAAGATATTTATAAAAACATGAACCAGAAGTTCAAAAATATAGATACTACGTAAGATACGATAATTTGTAAACTAGAACAGACACGATTCTGTTGTATTATAACTGTACAACGCAAAAAATTAAATGAAAAATTATATAGTGAGTAGCACCCTATTAACATGGTTAAACTCACTGATCCATTACGGCAGATGAATCAACGGCGAACATAAGTAAAAAGTAATTAATTAATTTCACAAGAGAATGGGCCCTAAGATGGAACCCTGAGGAACTCCCATCGTTATCAGTAGGTAATTGCGTCGAAACAGCACTACTGTACATATCATTACCACCCCTAAAATACACTCTCACAAACTACCTTTCCCGAAAGATATGATTTAAACCAATCGCTGACAACTCCGCGAATACCATAAATATTGAGTTTTTTTCATTAAAATGCCTTCCTCAATACAGTCAAATCCTTTTAACAGGTCACAAAAAATTGCTAGTGGATATTTACGTCTATCCAAAAAGCTAGTATATCATCTACGAAAGGGATTAGCGATTATGATCAAAAAATTTTTGAAGAAACCATGTTATCTTTTCTAAGTGACTCGACAATTTATTTAACACTACATATTCAAACACTTTAGATAATGAGGGCGAAAATTAGCAATTTGGAAAAAACACCTCACTCAAAATACAAATTAATTAGTTGAGTCAATGGCTCAACAATACTTATTTTTTATTTGGTATATTATGTTTAAAATTTCAGCCATCTCCTAACAACGGTACATATTTCTACTTCGTTAAAAAAATATTTGAAATAGTACAAACTTCAATAGCCTCCTCAATTTTGTCATCATCAACCAATAAGCTTGTGTCATCATCCTCTTTAGTTCTCGTAATTAACGTGCCTCTCATTCTGGTAGCTGCCACGTAAGAATAAAAAAAATTTTTGTAGATTATACAAATTTCGCAATTTGCACTAGGCGATCGAACCTCATCATTAACCAATTAAATCATTTAAACTAGCAAGATTTTCCGGAAAATGTAAATTAAAGTGAAACAGGAAAACTTCATAGAAATAACGAACCGTCACTAAAACTCGAAAAATCTGGCCTCACGAAGTAAAACGCTTGGATTGAGTGATCAAAAAAGATACTTGTACGTCTTCTTTAGAAATTTTGTGAACCCATATTTTGGAATAATTTAGATAGCGATGATCCGATACTATACAAGCTAACACTTGAGATTGCATTTCTCCGAAATTAACAAAAAACATTATCCAACACAGCATTACTCATGTAGGATCCCCTAATACAAGAGCTATCAACATGCGGCAACCCGAATACCCAATAATTCGACTGAGCTTCAGTTAACATTCTTATTTCGTTAATCCAGTCAGGCATCAATCCAGAAAATGAGAAACGATAAGTTTGCTTACATACCTTGTGCCAATGTTTCCGGTACTCATAGGCTGAAACTGTTAGTTTCAGCCTAGTTGTTGAAAATACAAATAGAGCTAGGGCATTCAAGAGCATTAATCTTTCAGTTATGTGTTTACACCAAAATGTTGCAATTGTTGTTTTTTTGTAAACAGTTCCACTATTTCTCTAGAGCCTAATCACTGCTTCCAAAGAGTTGAATGATCGGGTGGGGGACAAATTTGTTTTCGTCCTGAGGCCCCTGACGCTTTGATAGTAGATAGTAAGTGAACTGCTAGGCTTACTTAGTTTTCAGAAACAATGGATGAAACCGTGCTTGTATCGTATTCTCAAATTTGTTTTACCATTAGCAACTCTGCTGTTTAAGTTTGATTTAACTCTTTTATAATAGTTGGTTTGGCGTGGTGTACGATCAAATGAAATCGAGATATTTTTATACTTTGATGAGTTTTTAACACATCTAGCGCTTTTTATGAAACGATGGACATCGTTGGTGTTTTCCAATCGTATTTTGAGTAATCGGGAAGCTATCCTGGTTATTATTGAAACGACCCACGCGAAACGCCGCAATTCCATTCGCATCCACAAAGAGTTTTCACGATATTCTTTACCTCAGCGACGTCATATTCTCTGGCGCTCGAATCGTGAGACTACGACTCGCAGAGATTGAAAATGATAATGTTATTGTTGCGCTCATTCCTTTCATCCATTTCCTGGAGTATTTCTTCAAACAAAACTAGAATTTTTGGACTGAATATCGTTTTCTGGCGCCAGAATTGTTGCTTTCAATTCATTAATACTGCTGCCCTGTGAACGACAATCGCGGCAGAACCATAATAAAACTTTCTTGGTCTTAATTTTTCGTACATCAGTCAAATTTTTTACATAGCAACATTCGACAGTTTTAACAAATTCGCACCCACAAGCGCAAGGCACAGATGAGATTTTGGGTAAGTTGTAGAAGCACAGAAATAGTATTACAACAGGGCTGTCCCAAAATTGTATCGCAGAGAGCAAAAGATCTTTAAATTTTGCGTTTCGTTTTAAGGAAATTTTATTGACGCTATTATTGGAGAACTAATGGTAACTACGATACAATGCGACATTTCCAACGTTTGTTGGATTTATACCAATTAAATTTTCTTGTAGTAGGATCACATCGTTGTTAAACGTTAAAAGCTAGCACTGGGCTGATTAGAACATTCAAATGTCATTTATGAAGAGATTGAATAAGAGATGGACCAAATGTGAAGCTTGTGGGACTCTTGTTATATATCTTATATAATATATAATATATATATATATATATAATTTATACCGCGTATAATTTGTCCAGATTTACGTTGTTATACAATATTTGAAATTTATCGAGACTTATATTTTATAATCAACATAATATTCTATATGTAGTACCTATAAATTAAGATCTGTTACCACATTCCTAATGATGTTAATCATTTAATATCTCCATAGACTATTATTAGTTAATTTTATTATTAATTAATATTTACGTCGATTCTATGTAACAAATTAATTTACATGATTAAGCCATAAATTGCCACTGTGAGTTACACCTGAGGATATTACATGTAATTGCTAGTGTTGAGGCAAGCGTAATAATAAAGAAGAACCTGAAACGATTATATCTACTCTTAAGTAGCTTTCCTGTAGTTAGCTATTGTAATAATGGAATAAGATTACAACTATATCGGAGTATGGAAATTAACCTTTTGTGTTGTTTATTCATCAGCAATTGTATGACGCGCAAGTACATTCCGTTTTAGATGAAAATATGTTATATGTTGCACCTGAAGAATGTGTTGTGACTGTTATGCGTATTTTAGAATGTTAATGTATCTCCTTCAGCTATATTTACGATACGGTTGATATGTACACTACCGTTCATATATTTGGGGACGACTAAGAAAAACTCAGAAAAATAAGCAAAATTGAAATATTGACAATTGATTGTGTTTTATATGAAAGAGTATAGATTTCTATATGCATGAACGTAATTTACAACAGTATTCTCTTCTATCCCATCAAATTTATATTCTACCGCAGCCTCAGGCAAAATTCCTCTTAATCCCTTTTATGGGGTTATAAGCGTAAACTTGAAAATATTGTCAAATATTTCCACAAAGAAATAATGTGAGAGTCATAGAACACTTAGTACAACAAACAAAGCAGATATCGTCTTGTATTTAAAATAAAATCGATCTTGATAGTAGTTCAGTTTAAATTTAACTATCGTAATAAACGGGTGGTGCTGAAATGGCAAAACGAAAAGAAATTTCCATCGAAACGCGTTCTGCTATTATTACTTTACGTAATGAAGGATACTCAATGGCAGTTATTGCGAAAAAAATTAAAAATATCGAAAAATGGTGTATTTACAACATTCAACCGGGTGGCGTAAACGGGTTCTTTGGTTGATAAGAAACGTTCTGGACGCGAAAAGAAGACAACAGCTGCTGAGGATCAGTTCATGGTTCTTCTTTCAAAAAGAAACAGATTCTTAACAGCTCCGGAAATAACGCAGCAAGTCAATGTTTCACGAAGAAATCCTATTTCGCATTCGACCGTGAAACGAAGATTAATTGCGGCAGGCTTAAAAGGACGAGTAGCTGCCAGAAAACCGCTTTTGAAAGTTCAAAATAAAAGAAAAAGAATACAGTGGGCACAAGAACACAGACACTGGACATTCGAACAGTGGTGCAACGTGCGGTGGACAGATGAGTCCAAATTTGAAACATTTGGCTCCAAACGGAGGACGTTTGTTTGGCGACAGGTTAGTGAAAGAGTTAATGAACAGTGTATTTTACCTACAGTGAAGCACGGTGGAGGTAACGTAATGGTTTGGGGCTGTTTTGCGGGAACAGCTGTAGGTGATTTAGTACGAATACAGGGAATACTTCGTAAAGAGGGCTATCTCAAAATATTACAAGAGAATGCTGTACCAAGTGGGGAACGATTACGAGGTCGAAACTTTACGTTTCAAGAGGATAACGACCCTAAGCATTCTTCTCGTATATGCAGATCTCTGGAAGAAGAAGATCGTTTAAAAAGAATGATTTGGCCACCTCAGTCTCCTGACCTGTCGCCTATCGAATTAATATGGGATGAACTGGACAGAAGGATTCGCCAAAAAGGAGTGACTAGTTCACAAGATTTATGGAGAAAGCACCAGCAAGCATGGATCGAGATCCCAGCAACATTTTTGAAATCTTTAATTCTAAGAATGCCACGAATATGTACCACAGTAATTAAGTCAAAGGGTGGACATATAGACGAAAAATCCGTATAGACCTAATTATAATTAGTACAACATTTCTTTTTGGAATATTTTTAGGTTTGTATAGTATACTCAATGTACAGAAGTAAATTAAATTACAAATTACTTTTTGTTTTTATCTGAGTTAAAAAAAAAACTGTATTTTTTAATCGTCCTCAAATATATGAACGGTAGTGTATGTAAATTTTCATAGTTTAGACTTTATCCCCAAATATTAGCAAGAAACTTCAAGTTCATTTTGATTTAATTAGCTTCTTAAAGAGAGTTGAAGAGAGTAATTAATTAACAAATTTCGATTCATATCTCTATTTATATACAAACAAGCTTACCTTGCGAAATTATTATTTATTCAAGGTATAGATCTGAAGTTAACAACGCAAAATAGTGCATATTGCAAACGAACAATAATATGGATGAATAATTCTTTCGGTAAACAATTAACAAATACTATTGTATAGGTGGTTTTTATTTTGATTAAATCTTTTTAGAAGGTTAGTTAGAATTGTAAGATCTTCATGGATTCGAGTACCAAACCAAACGAATTATTATTATTGTCTTACTTGTAACAGATCGAGTGATTTTAATAAAAATTAGCATTTTAAAAATCTGTTTTACTCCATTCTATACAACGATCTATTAATCAATTAATGTCTAATATTCAAAAAGGAACTCCTCAAAAAACGTCAACTTGAAAATTTATACGAATAGCCATTATACAAACAATATGTTGAAATTATTACAGCCAAACCTTCAGATTATTCAGAAGAACATATGTGAGACAAAGTAAGAGCCCTCAAGCATCGCAGTCAATGCAATACGTACAGTATCAGCCAAAACTTGCGCACGCTACTCATCACATTCATAACTTACAAAATATGAAATAATTATGTATAATATATATAATGTATAGCGGAGGAGGATACGCTGAGATATATTTTACTTCCAGGAAGCTAATAAACTATAAGCTAATAAATAAAAATATTAAAGGAACTCAAAACAGGGCCGATAACTACTAGGCCCAGTGACGCAATCAGTCCCAAATACCCCTTCGACAAGAACTATAAAACGATAATACCAGATAGAGGAAAATGAAAGAAAAGACCGGCTATTAAGCCCGACGCCTAATTCAAAGCACCACAGTATTTCAAGCCGAAACAGTGGTAGTGCTGAGGTGTATTGAAGAATTAGACCGACAAGTAGATAACTATCGATCTATTGCTATCTATTTATACAATCAAGCAGTGATAAAAGCGCTAGACTCCACACAGACAAAGCCGAAACTAGTGTGGGACTGGCTGAATACGCTCAATAGGTTGGGAAGCCGAACTCAGGTGATCCTCTCCTGGGTACCAGGACACAAGAGCCATCAAGGGAATGTAAAGGCAGACGAATTAGCCCGAGCAGATTGTCAACTACTAAAAATAGCCTAAAGCACTCTGTAGTAATAGCACATACGGTAGTTAAAGCTACCACTGAACAATGGAAAGACAAGAAATCTCAAGATTGGTGGAAAGTATTCCATGTCAGAGAGAGGCCAAGCAATTTCTGACTGGACACAGGCCTACAAGCAGTGTCAAGAAGTCTGTTAGAACAATAGTGAGGCTGCTAACAGAACAACGTATGCTCAATAAGCACATGATCAATCTGGGCCTGATAGGGGGGCGGAAGAAGAGACTGCCGTCCGTGCACTGTGCAACTACACCCATAAGAAATGTTAAATTACCCATTTATCAAAGTTACACGAATAGTCTTCCAAACATTTTCTCCAAAGTTGTCCGCAAAATTGTTTCTTTCTTCAACCGATAGTCTCAAAAACTTTTTAGCAAATTCTAAAAACACAATAGATAACAGATAAATCAGGAATCTACAAAATGGTCAATCGGAATTAGGTACAAAAACCATTTGGCTCCTCTCAAATTCCAAAGGTTTGATGTTATTGCTCTATGATTGCAATTAAACATAATGTTGATAACATAAACTTACAATTAGTCAAGAACGTAAACAGCATTGTTCAAGTAAATTGTTATAAAAGCATTAAAATTTACAAAAACAAACCTAACATAATAAATTCAGATTTAGGACCCCTAAATTCCACCCTTTATACTTTGTTATATCATACATAACGAATTAATGATAACCTTAAATGTTGGATAATTTAGAATTTGCATATTTTTGGATTTGCATAACATAAAATTACTATATTACGTTAAATTTCTCGCTTACGATTAATCTGTTACTTTAGTTTTACTGCTGGTGACGATAGCTTGGCTATAAACTAGTTCCATGAAACTTTACCTAGAATGGGTACGTAAATATTTCCGCCCTTGCATTTCTGAAAATAATTCAACATTAAAATTGCAAATTATCAGTTAAAAAGTGGTTAGTTCTTTTCCGGTGTTCAAATCAAAGAAGAAGAGTAACTAACTCTATCTTCTTTGAAACAAATCTATATATATATATATATATATATATATATATATATATATATAGCTTAGTAGTTCCTTTGTTTTCTTTAATTTTAAACAAGCTTTCAAAACTGTTGGCGCTGGAGCTTTGCGTAATGAAGAACTTTTGAATTTAAAAGTAAGCGACATACAGTGCACAGAATCAATTCTGGTTGTTCATATAACTAAACCAAAGGCTTCGATTATTTGCGACCACTTCCGAGATTGAAGCAAAAGTAAAATCCATAAGATTATTGAACAAATATTTAGCTCTGCCTCCGACCAATTTTTCCTAACTTATAGAAATCTTAAAGACAATCCAGCCTGTTGGAATCCATACTTTTGGAAGTGTACCAAGTAAAATTACCAACTATCTGCATCTGCCTGAATCATCACTCTATACGGGACAATGTTTTCATCGAACGTCCACCACTGTCTTTGCCGACGCAGGCGGCAGTAAGGGAAATTTAAAAAGTCATAGAAGGTGGAAAAGTGACACAATTACAGTGCCCTATGTTGGTCAATAAAACGAAAATCACAAAGACGATTTTAGGTGCAGATCAAGCTGGCAACATAGTTGTTACCAATGATAATTCTATTAAAGATTTACAAGTTGTTAACATATATTATAATCCTCAAACATATTCCTTGGATTTCAGGAATTAATTTGTGTAAGGTGCCAGGGTGTACGTTCACGTTAAATATAACAAAAAAAAAATCCGTAGATTTGTTTTGTATTCACCACGTCTTTAACAAACTCACCTGTTACTCGCTTCTCTCGCTCGGCTCATAATCTCAAACTCGTTAGATAAAGAATCACTTTACTGACTTGCTACATAAATAACTATTATTTCCATTGAATTTTTAAAGCGATTGCACTTTGTAATTAGGCTACTTCAAAATAACCTTTTATCGATGCAATCTTATACAAATATTGTGCGTTTACCATGGTAATTGCACAATTATTTATTCATTTGATCACAGCACAATGCCATATCCTGTAGATTATCACCTAATTACGTTTTGATGCAATCCTAAAATGCTATTGCTGTGCAATTGTACTCCTTCGAAGATTGCAAAGAATATGGTAAAGTAGTAGATACTAATTAGGCATGTACTAAATTGTGCGGAACTATTGTACAATCGAAACGAATACTATGTCTAC
Organism: Oryctes borbonicus; assembly: GCA_902654985.2. Lineage (NCBI taxonomy): Eukaryota > Metazoa > Arthropoda > Insecta > Coleoptera > Scarabaeidae > Oryctes > Oryctes borbonicus. The sequence continues at coordinate 3,372,711 of LR736862.1, forward strand.
ATTTTGATGAAACATTTTAAGTTCCTAGAAAATTTCAATCAAAAACGTTCGCGTCAATGACCATCTATGGATAAACTACTTCATACAGATTTACTTCTACCCTGTTGTAGATAAGCCCTCATAAAATTGCGACGTAACCATGTAAAATTTATGTATGGGCTTGTCGCGGAGTGTACCGGTACATAAAACGTAAAACAAACAACCTGGACATGGTGAGTGGTACCCTGGCAGATTTATAACATCCACACATACGCAGAACACAAGCTAAGAGGCTGATGGCGTGGTAATGGCCTTCATCGTTTCAGATTTCACTCGTTAAATAACTATTTACAACGCTAACCGTGGAATAGTTTAGATTTCAACAAAATTGCAACGAGGGCAAATATACATATGCATGCACAGGTATATGCATATTTGCGTATATAAGTTATTTTTGTTAATAACAGTTCTTTTTTATGAACTCGAAAGTCTCGTTAATTGTAAAAAAGAGACATTGATCTACATGTCCGATGTTCTTACATAATAATCGCTTTCAAATTGGTTTAATTAGTAGGTTGAAGTAACTTGAAGGTTATACTCTTGTAAGCAAGCATAACACATCATTTTTGAGGAATTCAACTCATAACCGTTGAACTTTTAAAGATATTCATGAATAACAATAAAAAGGATCGTCGGTTTCACGTTGAGTTCGAAGTATTAGATCTTATGCAGTCTAGTCTTAATTTGAATATTTTTAGAATTACTAGTTGCCAAAACAAATGGCGAGTTTTATTCCTCCTACATTTATGTCGCCAGTCGGTTCATCGTTTTTCTTGTACCTAATTTATAACGTCTAGTGTCCATTTCTCGGTGATTGCTTCTATTTTTGAGCGAATCGCTTGTTTTCAAAACTATTGCAACTGTTATAAATAGAGTACAATGACTAATTACTACCATATGAAAAAGAAGGCGCCAAGGTGAAAGCTATTCTATACTTACAGTTGCGGAGAAAACTAATTTTGCCTTCTCATCGTGTCTCAAAACAAAGGATTGCATCATAATAATAAACAATAATTTAGATTTATAAACAATGGTAATGTTAGTTCGTTTTTGAATTTCGCCCTTGTTTGGTCTAAATTATTGGTTATCCATAAAGTTCCGCACTTTCACTATCAATGATTTGTCACAGAGTAACGGGCGTGGCGAGGTCAACTTTACATAGGTGAGGATTCTGCGCCGATCGTATCCTGACTCGTTGAGGAATTCTTCGGATTCATCATAATGCCAGAAACTCCTTACCTAGATCCTAAAACCTGGAGCTAGCAGTCGTGGTTTGACTCAATCCCAGATATCTGGATAAGGAACATCCCAGCAGGTATGATTTGAGTAGAGCTTTGGCCCGGCCATCCCCGTTGTATAGGCGGGCTGATTGTATCTCACGGTCGGTCACTAATCAATAGTTACCAGTGCTCGGCGACTTAAGCCTAGAAAGGTCGATAGTTGTCACACTTGGCCGGCCTAGGCTCTTACGGGCCTATAGTTATCGCCCGCATGGTCTAAACCGGTCTAAAACGGTCTAAAGGTTGAGAAGGAAGCTTCTTAACCTTTCAGCACGGGGCGGAAGAAGGGCCCACGGGAGACAAACCGGCCTTCTTCCACCGAGATTCGGACTCGTGCGAGCACGTGTGAGCATCGGCGTATTAGCAGCCTTTCCCTAAGTGGAGTTGGCACCTATATTTATGTAAATGACAGGTAGCACCAACCTACTCCCTTAAATAAGGCTTCTGTTGGAAACCTAGCAACATTTAAGGCTATCTCCATGAGAGCAATACTTCGTTTTCAACGTGAAACTAGCTGGAAGAGTTATTGAAAAGACTTTAAAGCATCTAATTAATATGCAGTATTTCGGATTAACTCTAGGGTTCCTTGCTAGAATAATAATAGTACACACTGTATATAATCATATTTATCGTCTATATTTCGAGATGGCTTGTTTAAAATTATCCTTCTTATCCGAAGAAACTTACATTCCATTTCATCATTTGTGCAGAAAACTTGTCCACACGTTGCGCATATCTAAGCAAATAAGTGGCCTAGTTTTGTGGCTTTTATAATTTTATAAATGTGCTATAATGCGTTTTCGTAACATAACGTTAACACACGGTACCAAACATGAAAATCCGAAACATATCTTGTGCAATTTGTACGGTAAACAAGAACCTTTCAAATTAGAACGTTCATATTTCAGTGACAAACATCTTGGATGAAAATGAATTGTGATTATTGAAGAATACATCTTCTTATTAACGGTGTAAGTATATCGTAGAATAAGTAAGATATGTTATTACGAGGCTAAATGTGCCGAATTTTCTTTCATGTTGGTAACTCAAAATAAGGGAACACGGGCAACCCGAAAATTCAGATTTCGATGGAGCTCTAGAAACTGAAAGAGCAGTGTGGTATAAGAATTACATAATTTTTTTAACGGCTAAATCGATCGACTTTGGGGTATGGCACGCTCCAAAAATATGTTTTATTTTTAATTTTTTCGGAATATCTCGGAAACTATAACAGATAAAATACAATTTGCGATATAGTCCTAAGGACAAGAATAAAGACGATTTAAATTATTTTTGGAAAAAGTATATACTGACGTATCCCATACATAAAATAAAGTCGCTTTTACGTGTTAAACGGTGCTGTTTAACAAATTCAAACAGTAAAGATATTAAAAAAAATTAAGCTTTAAGTATTCATTGATTGACGTACATAGATAATTGTCGTTCTAAATACATAGCGTAAAACGCATAAAACAATCGAAATCATTAACTATTTTAAAGAAATTATATTCATTATATAATCTATATAAGTACTTACTCTAAATATCAACAATCTAAAAATACACAGATTGTTTTGTCACGTAGATTGTTATTATATTGCACGTGTAAGTGGCCGTTTTAAATGATGTTTTTTCGTGCATTTGTAGTTTGGTACAATGGCAGTAATTAATACAACGTTTCAAGTAGCTAACGTCGCAGTAATTACTTTTACGCCTTAAGAAACAGTGTTGCAAGATGCTTTGAAAGATATGATAGTAAGCACTCAACAAAGAAAAAGACATGTTATGTTTTCAGTATGAATTGGAGGATTGGAGTGTGAATAATTAGAAGAACCCCATGAAGCGCAATTTGTTGAAGATGAAGATAATTTTGAAAAAATATTACATGTCTAACATTGTATCGTCCAACTTTACATTAATTTTAATTTATTTTATTTTTACAACTTCGTCTTCTTATTCATTTTGGTCTTCTGACATGTGCAATAACAAATTGGATACGATTTATTGTATCTCAATCTACAATATCTTAAGGTTTTGCGTATAATCTGAACGTACGAAACCGGTCGCCCAATTCAATTAGAGATATTTGTGAGATTTCGTCTTTCATTTACTCATTTTTACTACTATGAAGTCACACCGAACCATCAATTTCAATCTTTCAAGCAATTTCAATCAATTGCAATTGTTTTCCTGAAGCCTGCATGACGACGATACAAGTGTACACCTGTGCATTGTCTTGAGGAACCAAAATTTCCCTCGCCAAATACGGACGTTTTTCTTTCACTGCATTATTGAAACACTCCAATAAGTTACTATAATACTCGCTATTAAAAATAGAGTTATTTAAAATTTATTTGTAATTTTATTTGTATTTGACCACCAAGTTACGTCACCACCAACCGCCACTGCTAACAAATATTCTTTTCCCAAATATCGGATCAAACAGTGTTCTCTTGCTACTTTCTTGGAGTGGGTATTGTGTTGCCGAGCTACAGAAATTGGTTCCAAAGTATAAAACTGCAAGCATTTTAAATATTGCCCGAGAAGGTACAACCTCTAAATGTGTTCTCTCTTGAAAAATTCATTAGAACTTTAATGATTCTTATGAGTTTCAACATAGATTTACAACAGATAAATAATATTATTAAGCACCAATTATTAACCCAGAATCAGCTTTCTTCAGTAACTAGTGGTATAAGAGTGGACACGTGAACGAAAAACTGCGATCGTTTAAAATCCAGTAGAGTGCTGTTTTGTAGAAGATACGGAATCTATGGTTTCTACATAAAACCAGCTTTATTTTTCATAAATAGCAAAAAAGAAATTATAACACAAGTTGGGTATTCGGTTCCCCATTATATATTTTTTCTGAAAATAACACTAGCCGACAATTTTAATTTTTTTTTTTTTGAATAACTGTTGTAAAAATAGACGTAAGATTCTTACAGTTTTTAACTGCAGGCATAACCAAAAACCAAATCTTTCCACCACGTCTAGTTTTAGAGTTATAATCATACTTCACTAGTAGATAAATGATAATTGTATTTACAAATTTTGTTAAACAGAAGTTACAAAAAAAAATAGATAAGTACAAAAATCTTGACATAACAAACACAAGAATGTTTAATTAGTATCAAGAATACAAAAACACTTAACTATACACAAAGGAAGATTGCATAAATAGTTATTTCTTCCTTTTATGTTGGCTGTTGCCTTCTCTAATGAGAAACCAGCAAAAATCTCCCATCATGACGGGATCCCACCTATTCTGATACTGTTTCTCCGTTTCTGCAATGTCTTGATGGAATCTTTCCCCCTGTTCATCACTCATCTTTCCTAAATTAACAGGAAAGAAATAGAAATATGAATGCAAAAAATGAACTTTGGGCGACATTTCGCAGCCTAAATTTTTATAGTTTTCTATCAAACTAGCCATAATATCTTGGTAGTTTTCACTCTCTTGATTTACCAGAAAATGTTTGCAAGCATTTTTAAAAGAAGTCCATGCTACCAGCTCTAAATCATTCATGGTACGTTCAAAATTTTCATCTTTGAACAGCTTCCTAAACAGCTTTGGAAACTTATCCCTTAAGTATTTAAAACAGTTGCCCCCTTTCTCTAGTTCCTTTACAAACTATTTAATCAATCCTAATTTAATGTGTAGAGGGGGTAAAATCATCAAATTAGAATCCAGTAACGGGTCAAATTTTGAAACACTTCACTATTACCCCTTTCTTTATCATCTTCAGCAGCAATACTGAACTAACTCATTTTTTGGCTCAAATTTTATATTAAATTTTCTAGGAACAATGTTGGTCCGTGGCTGCCATTCTTTTATTTGCCGCAAACATACTCGAATTTGTTACAATACTTTTTCAATTTTACGTTAATCTTAGTGAAAACAGTTAAAAATATTATTTTGAAAATGTGACGTGATACCCTACGTTATAATACAATTTTTATGCTTAAAACAATGCAAAATGCGAAATTGTAGATTGTTAAGTCAGTTATAAAAATCATATCGCCTAGTGTAATTTTCATAAACCTCGAGGCTAGATATGTTATAGTTTACAAAAATGTAAACAGCCAGCAAATTTTTGGAGTCGACTGTACCCTGAAATCGGACTATTCAGTCGTTAAAACAAACATGTTGTTCTTATATCAAGGTAACTCTTTCAGCCTCCAAAGTTTCATCGAAATCAATTTTCGGATTGTCGATGTTCCGTTACAAGTACTTGATATGATACTTTTATAACAGAAACGGGTTTAATTTTAACCTTTAATGAATGCAACCACATTCTATCAGGTTCTCAATTACTTTCCATGTGCAAACGATTAGCGATATCTCCTTTTATGATCTTGCTTGCTTAACTATAAACATTTTATATACTTTACAAAAAATAAATTTTTATACATACCATAAAATATCCGGTACGATATTTAATTTTCTGCAGAGATATGTTCAGGAGAAATAAATAAATTTGTACAAATTGTTTGTAGTTACATTAAGAAGACATTGTGGTCCCAACAAATTTTATTAACTCTAAACACCAGCAAGCAGGTTATTAATTATCTTTAGTTTTTGCAAATTATGCAACATTTTATTATACTGGAAACCGCAAAATTGCAGTCACCAAATTATATTTTAGGTTTTATTTAAACATTCATGTTTCGTTTAGGGTAATTTTTTAACACAGAGTTTTTTTTGAAATATCAAGGATACAACAGCGGCTTTTCCCTAGTAAAGATCAAATAAAAAAAAAAAAACTATTGCAAATAACTATGTGGTCTATTGAAAATTACAAACAAGCAAGAAAACCAATCGTTTCTTCGTATAGTTTTTATTGCATTTTTAAGAAATATAAATCATATGTTTCAAACTTTTTAAGCTATTTGTTCATAGAAATAAATAAAATTTCTATTTTACAAATCGAATTTTCCATTCAGGCAAACCAAGTTGAAATTTTGCATAATTTTACTGGTTTTATTTCGTATTTTAACAAAATGAACACTTTCCCTTCGCATTAGCATGATTTATTTTCCAAAAAGGAAAAAACGAGATGTAAGACCATACAAACCGCGGTTTTGGGTTATAATTAAGTGCTACAACATTCCTTCTTAGCCACAGAATACATATGTACGAAAATGAATCTCATATTTTATCTTTAAACATTTAAATATCCTTTTAGGTTTTTCCTATTTTACATATGAAATAATGAATAATATTCGTGGAGAAATATAAATCTGTTATTCAACACGAAATAATAGCCTATAGTCATAGTTATGGATGTTACAACGAAATACTCCTTATTATGAAAGAGTACAGGCATCGCAGGCGTTGTTTGTTATGAAGATGCAGTGATTTTGTAAGGTCAACTTTCGATTGGATACAAAAGCGTGTCTGTACAAAGATTAATTGTGCAACTGGTATGTCAGCATTGGGTAATTTTTGTACGCTTTGGATACATCTGAGCAAGGTGTTTATTGAGACTGTTCTATATGATTTCAATAAATTACCCGGATACGTGACAGTTTGATACACATTTCGTGAATTGATAGAGATGTAATTATAGATTTCTTCTTCATTTGCCGGTACCTAAAATGTGTTACTCCTTAATAAATAAAACATGAATTGATTTGAATCTAAACAGCAATTAACCGCGATAATATAATCCTTAAAGTTGCATAAGCTCGTATTACAAAAAAAAGAGAAACAATATATTATTATTAGAAAATATACGGCGGGTATTGATATCTAGATAAATGTTACAGGAATAATTGCAGTATATGCATTTCGTAAATATGACATAAATGATAATTTTCTTGTTATTGCAAGCGAAGGCCGCGGTAGTATTAAGATGTCAGTGTTAGATTAATGCCTGCAGAGCTTAGAAATTCAACATTGTCTAATAGATTTCAACATTCATTGTTTTTATAAAATCCTTTGGATTCAGACAACTTATTGCAATATGTGTGCAATGAAACAAATGTTTTGTAGCAATGAAAAATGTTAGTTCGCTTCGACAATTCTTGTTTTTGTTTTCGACTTCATCTTTATTTTCTCATTTTTCCGCCTATTGCTGAAATTAATTTTTATATCAAATTGTGGCTGATATATTAATGTGGTTTTCATTGTTTTCGTTTCGATTTGCTATATCACCTAACAAACGTTCCCGCCAAGAACCATGATTGTTTTGAAGTTATCAGTAGGGCGCAACATTACACATACAGAGCTGCGTGCTATGTGTAATATATATCCCAGTTCGAAGTTGAAAAGTGTCGGAATTGAACGGAAAGCATTAAGAATGTTGAAAATGCGTACAAATGCATCAACTTGTCTAATTATTAACAGGGTAAACACGTATTTATGGCAATTTCCAGTCTTAATTCATAATGGTAAAGAAATTAGGTGTTTAGGTAGGTATTTGCCATCAGTGCGCGAGAAGATTGAGAATTATGTGAAAACCGCAGTAAAAAATGAACGGTTGTGGCTAACTATGGATGAAACTACAGACATTAGAAAAAAATCCGTAGTAGCATGGACAATGACCGACACACCCTTATTTGCTAGCCTGTAAAAGACAGCAAAGATGTACTGTCGAAGCTGTTCACAATGTATTAATTAGAATACCAGACAACTTTGAAATTTCACTAAAGCAAGTGTCAATGATGGTTACCGATACTGCCGCAGCTATGCTTCATACAGGTCAATTATTCAAAACTGTTCAACCGAATTTGCAACACATAACATGTCTGCTTCATGCTTTGCAGCTTGTAGCAGCCACAGCGAAATTGTTATCCCAATGTGGATCAACTAATAGCACAGACGAAAGCGGTTTTTCTTAAATGACCGAAACGTATTCAACTATTTCCTGACACTGTGAAGTGTCCTGACATACCAGCCGCAGCCGATTCGTACATGGTAAGTAGCAGCATTCTATTATTTTAAACATTTTGAAAAGATCAAATTAGTAATTTTACAACTGGACACTAAAAAAGCAGCTGCAATAAAACTTAGTCAAATGCAACTCCAAAATCCTCAAATTGTAGCAGATTTAAGAACTATTAACGACAATTACGTTACAGTAACCGATGCAATAAAAACATTGCAAAACATCGTTGTCCTTACGGAATTCTTGTGAAATTGTTGATCACGTACAAACAGTGCTATATAATATATAAAAATTTAGTACTATATATAGTATTAAATTTTCATTTTAATTTTTAACAATAGTGTTGCGGGAGATCCGTTACACAAATTCAAAGACCACTTTAAGTACGCGAATATTACATCACTAGATGTAGAACGATCTTTTTCTGCGTATAAGCAGCAGATGTATACGCCGCACCGGACGGGTGTCAAAGAGACCATTGTAGAAACGTACGCTATGATACAGGTATTGAAGGCCTCACTTCCGGATTTCTTTTCAGCCATCTAAGCATATTCGGTAAGTTATTTACTATATTATGTTTGCGCTTTCATAAATTCTTTTATTGTTTTTTATGTGTGCACGTTTATTACGGTTAACCCAGCGCAAAGACGCTACTGGTAGACAATCGACTTGTTGCGCTCTAGTTATCAGCGACACAGAGATCTTCCGTTCCTTTAAAATGTTCAAAAAATCTCGATTTACTGACCATTTCAAATTCAACCCTTAAAAATTTTCTGACAAGATATACAGGTAGAAGTATTCTTGTCCTCTCAAAAATATATACAAGAGTCATAAACAAAATGAAAAGCGATATAGGAAACAATTATTACTGGTTGAGCGCAGATCAAACTATGGATAGGTTAGGAAAAAGCATAGTTCACGTCATTGTATCCAGATCGCCAATAGCCACCAAAATAATAAAACTGATAACTGCTAATATAATGACGAAAGTAGTAGCAGTATCCACAAAATTTTAGTGTGGAGAAACGGTGAAAAGATTTGCTTTTCGTAAGTGATGCTACAGCTTATATGCTTAATGCTGGCAAATTGCTAAAAGACATCTTCGAATATATTGCGTGCACTGACCGTGCTCTCCATAAAGTTGCGGAATTTTCAAACGTGAGTGAACTGATTAGTCACACCAAACAAATTTTCTTGAAATTATTATTATATATTAAAATAAATGAAATTATCATTATATATTAAATTACCAGCATTTTCCTTATTTCCGTATTCATTTATAATAAGATGGGGAACGGGATTAGAGGCCTCTTCGTTTTATTCGGACAAATTGAAGAAAATTGCTGATGTAATAAACAATTTAAATGAGTATGTAATTTATATGTTATTAACTAACTTTTTTGTGATGTATCTTAAAAAATAAAATAATTTGAATTACAAATCGATTCATGCAGGCCTTTGTTTAATACACTCCCCGACAAAAACTTAGACGCGGTAAGATGTTTTACGGGTTTTAAGGGTTACAACATTTCTTTGCGAAACTAGCAATATATCTAATTAAGTTTTTATTCATGAAAGTAAAATAAACTTAAAAATATCTCCTCCAGTAATATATGAACTAAATAATAAATTATTACTCCAATGTTTAAACAATTTCTGCGACAAAAATTTAGACGCTCTGTTGCAAATGTAAAACAAAAACCAACAAATGTGTGATCAGTAATGCGTAGACCCTCCATTGTTCTTAATCACTTCCAATAGTCTGTTATTAATAGATTTATATAAATTTAACACATAATTTTGAGGGATATTCTGCCATTCAGTCACTATTGAAGTTTTCAATTCCTGTACCGTTAAATATTGACGGCCTCCGCCATAAACGCGACGTGCCAATTCACCCCACATGTTTTTAATAATGTTTAGGTCTGGTTACCGTGCCGGCCACTGTAAAGTTTTAATCTTTTTCTCTTTAAACCATTCAGTAATGGTTTCTGCTTTATGAATTGGCGCGTTATCTTGCTGAAAAACAAAATTGCGCCCGGCCCATTGGTTTCCAAAACGTAGAAGATTGTCACGCAATAAGTCTTTATACGTCACAGATGTCATTTTGTTTGTGCAAAACACTATCTCACTTTTATCGCGAAATCAAATCGCTGCCCATATCATCACAGATCTATCCCCTAATTGTCTGGTCATTTTCACTTTTGGTTCCTTTCTCAGATCATGACAATAATGCGAGTACCCATCCGGTCCGTCCAAGTTAAAACGTTTCTCATCGGAAGATATAGCTTTTTCCCATTGTTTCTTCCAGGATACGTGTCCTCGCCTTTTCTGCGATAACTCTCACCGACGCAGAATTGAATGCACACCGCAATATCATGCGTTTATCCCGCTCAATTACAGCTTTCGGTCACCCCTAGCCTTTTGGTTTGCCGTAATTTTCCGGATCTTTTAGGAAATTTCTAACGGAATGATCGCTTCTTCGTAACCGACGAGCAATTTCCTTCTTACTAAAACCATCCTGGTGCCAGACTAGAACTTTACCCCTTTCTATCAAGGATAATTGCTTTTTTCTACCCATATTGCAAACACTTTATAAAATATAATTTCTCGTGGTGAAATGTGTACACTTTACCGGCACAACCGCTGCATATAAAGAGAAGTGTCAAATTAAAACATTTTTGCCTATATTAATGTAATAAATGCACAGGGTCTAAATTTTTGTCGCATTTAAAATTCCTATTTTGATCTGGGAAAATCCCAATTACCCCTCATAAAGCAATAAATACCCAGAAATATCTATAAATGGACTATTTACATAACAAGTATTAATAACCCTCATTTACATTTTATATAATGTCTATAAAATTTGTTTCGTAAATAGAAACGATACTGCGTCTATGTTTTTGTCGGGTAGTGTATTTTGATACCAAGAATTAAACAATACTTTCCGTTCGATTCGCCTACGCCATTCTTATTTTACATTTAGTTTGAGTATTTATAGTCAGACCTGACTGTGTACCTCTTTCCCTAACGCATGCCTATGCCGGGAGGGCCCACTTTGTCCCAAGCGTCAGTGATAGAGGCGCTCATCGATCCGCAAGTAAATTTGTCAATTTCTTAAAATACGTATCTGTGACTTTTTCACTTTACTGATGCTGATTCTCATAAAATAATCATTTCTAATTTAACATTTGCGGGAAAAATATTTCAAAACTACTTGCGTTAGTTGCAAAAAAAAAGGTGTAAGAATCAATTAACATTTTGTTTATACGCATCAATTTGACGCAAACGTACAGTTAATCAGAGAATATAAATTTAATTAATTCCATTTGCTCTTAGAGCTGGGCTATTATAATGATTTACATTTTTGAGAATGTCACCTATGCAGCATATCGTATTGCAAAAATTATTGAAGAGAATTCGACATCGCATCGGGTATGTGAAAATTTATGAGTCGATGGGTTTCTTAAGCCGATGGTTGTACATTTCAATAAGTCAGACTTTCTTTTTTCCTCTCAGTATTGATGTTTTATTATATAATCTTCCCTAAAAAAATATATATATAACAGTATTACCTAGTGATTGCTTTTTAAGATAGTAAATAAAAAAAAGGTATTCACACCAATTAATTAACTAAACTAGAAACATTCAGTAGGAAATAATAAAAGCTGTTCATGAAACGCATTCGATTATGTAACAATGTATGGATCGACAAAAATCCTCTCAAATAGTTAAACCCACCACAGTGAAAGTAATTTTCCCAACTTGGCGGTGATCCTCATCGTACGATTATCAAAAACAATCTCCTGCGTACATATTTAGCGAGGTTAGGCTGAATGTAAATATTACTTGGTACAATACTGAATATCCAATATAGATTAAATAATATTCCCCTTCCCTCTATTATATAGAAAACGATGTTAAGTACAGAAATTTTGGAAGTTCATTGACATTTTCGAAGCACAAACCCATTTGACCTATTACATTCGATTTATCTGTGTGATATAATTTGTTTTATATAAACTATGTGAAATATAAAAGAATGTTTTTATTGGCTATCGAGGCATCAACAATAAAATGTAACCTATACACACACATACAACGGGTTATAACATTTTTTTCTACATTCCAATTAAATACTTCCTTAACCTAATGTTTAGTGTGAAGTGACTACAACTTACTTCCAAAAACCAAGACTCAAACACCATTAGAGAAAGTAAATCATTAACAAATTAGACGCACGTCTTCTTTTTCTTATACATTCATACATATTTTCACAGATGTAGCTTACCGTTTCTAAATCACTACTACAGATATCCGCGATAATCTACGAAGAGAAAGAATACCTAGGAAATGGACGCAGCATATAATGTTCCATTGCACCCGCAGGTTAAAATTTCCTATTTTGTTTGATAATCTCGATTACGAATTAAGTAAAGTAACCGTGCCTAAACGATTACGTAGCTCTGTAGTTCGGTATTTATCCCTGATTGCATATGCGTTAATAGTTCGAATATTATTTGCATTAAAGATTACGACGTTACGGCTTTTACATTAATTAGAAGAAATAAACCACTAATTTGAATAAACACTATATGTGCTATACGTAGTTGTTCCAATGAGTACTATCGAAATACATTGTCGATTTGAAAACGAATAAACACTGTTTTCAATTGTCTGCAGTTATCGAAATTTAAACATGTCATTATTGCTCCACTAAATTCGCACAATAGTTATGTGTAGGTTTTCACGACCGTTGCATCCTGTAGAATAATCATCCAGGTATTGTTCTAACATGTACGGCCTCTAAAAAACAAATAAAATTTCCTGCAATTTCTGTGCATACTTTAGCCAATGTTATCAACTTAAGAGCGTATAGCAAGTTTTGGCTGTTCTAATTTTTCAAACTACGTAAACAATTTCCAAAACACAGTTTTTCTTTTGTAATTTACTGCTCCCAACTTGTCGATAAAGAGCCTTTTTTGAGAGTAATTGATCTTTTTTTTTTTTGAAAAACGGCCTTTTTGATATCAAAACCAAAAAAAGATTCATTACCAACATTTTCAGCCGTTTTTTTAGCGTCTTCGTAATTACAAATTCAAAATGCGAAAAGAAATGAAACCGTAAGATCGAAAATTAGAAATTAGGGTAAAGTTGTTCTCTAGGGCGCGAAACAGCGTTCTCTGAAATTCCGAGAGGTCTGCCCAATTGGCAACGTTGTAAAAGCAAATTGCACATTCTGAAATTTTAAAACAAGTGTTTCAGCAAGTAGCAATATAAGCTGTATGCACTGTTTGCTGATAATTTAAGTTTATAGTTCCGGTAATAAAGGGTATATTCGCATACATTACGGTAAAAAATAGGCAAATATGCCCTTTATTGCCGGAACTACTAACCTAAATTATCCACAAAATTTAAAAAATGCTGTGTGGGTTACTATACGTTGCTTATATATGTAACTTATATAAGTCATGCACAAATCGTGATATCAAATATATTATTCGAGTTATTCTTACAGTTGTTAATTAATAATTTTGTAATTGTCTTTTGTCCATAGTGTATTTTTTAGAATTTTTTTCTTTATTATGAGACAAGCATATAGACAGGGAAGAGAAAAATACACAAACATCAAAAAATAATTGGCTAATTGAGAAGAAAGTTAATTTTTTTTTTTGATTGTAACATCATAGTTACAATATAATGAGATATGAAGAAAGAAAGTGATAAATTATACAAATTATAACAAATGATCTCGAGCCAGCACTCTGTCCAACTAAATCTGGCATTAATTAAGACGAGTCCCGTTCGAATTCGATAGAAATCAGTCGAGTTTTCAATTTCGATGTTATTATGTTTGAGCTAAATTTCTGGATTTTTTTTAAATTTCGCGAACAGTTGACACCATTGCGCCACTAAATTGTCCGAGAGTTAATCCTGGAACATTTACCAACTATTTTAAAATTTACCGTGGTCCGCCCCCTAGCTGAAAAGTTTGGATTTTAAAAATATTTTCATTAAACTTGCCTTTACCGCTTTCACTCTTAAAGGAAAAATCGTTATTCTAGGGAAACCAAACCTTAAGAGGCTAAGACTTAAAATAACGACAATCTACATATCCTCTTACGCGCGAATTTCCGGCTCCCTTTACTATAGTGACTAAAACGTTTTTTTGAGCTAATTAGGCCATTCAAGGAGCTGTTCAAGCTGTTTAGAGAGCTGTTGAAGTTATCCAGGGAGCTGTTCAGTTTTCTAAACAGCTTAAACAGTTCTCTGAAGAGTTTGAGTAGTTCCTTGAACAGCTCGAACAGCTCCCTGAACAACTCCTTGAACAGCTCTCTTAACATGAAAAAGGCACAAATCTTACAAAAACTAAAAGTATGATCATAGCGATAACATACGAAATTCACAATATAAACTTATGAAGGAAAGAAATAAAACAGGTTAAAAGCTTTAAATATTTAGGAGAAAGCGGCAAATAGATAAAGAAATAAATGAAAAGAAAAAATAGAGAAGGCTGGGAGAATATTTATTAGCATAAAGTCGGCATTTTTAGAGAAAAAAGGAAATCCCAAAAACTGAAATGGTTAAAAAAAACTTGTAAGACAAGAACGAAGAGGGTAAGAATTGAAAAATATAGAGGGAGGATAGACATGTGTGCCAAATGCAGGATGAAAGGCTCGTTAACAGAGTGTTCGAAACGAATTTTGAGGAAAAGAATGAAAGAGGAACCCCTAGGAAGACGTGGTAGGGTGGGATTAAAGAAGAAACAGAAATCAACGGGCATGCAATCTGAAAATATCGAGAGATTAACGCAAGGCAGGAAAGATTGGAAAGAAAAGTTTAAGAAACAAAGGTGATTCGACTCCAAACAGCGTTACACTTTACGGTAAAAAAGTAGAAGTCTAAGAAGAAGGAATTATGTTTTTAAAGCGGGCAAATAATTGAAATAGATGTAAATCGAATGAGATAAATAACGTGACGGCGTGATGAGAATCGACATATGCAGTCGTTTTGCTAGGGACAATTTTTTAGTTTTAATCGTTTTTGCATCGTATTCTACCGTTTATTTATTTACCTATATCGATTTATTCATCCAAAATTATTGATAGGAAATCATTTTGAGTATTTATTTTTCTAACGCGTGTACCCTATTGGAAATTAAGTTCATTGGCAACACTAACTTTGGAAAAAAAGTGAGATTAGATAGAAGATATCTTCATAAATAATAACGCCATTAAGATTTTTCCAGGTCAATAAATAACGCTCACGCAACTTGAGCATTGTTTCCATTATTTGCTTTAATTGTAAAATAAAACCGTTTGTCTTAAATGATACGCTACGCGTGTTAAAAAAATAAATCATAGTAGTAGTACTAAAAAGTTGTTACGATAGGATATTTGCTATTATGCGGATACGAACATTTTCTGTCACTTTTTGACGTTGATTTAAAAAAAAATAACAGAAAACAAGCAGCCGCGTGCTCATTAATTTTCAAATCGTTTATGCAACTGAATATTTCCTGCTTTTTTCTTCTAGTTTTCAATATATCTTGTTCCTGATTAGTGGTCCTGTTTATACACTTCGATGCTTGCAACTGTTGCTTTGCTTTAATTATGTATAAAGCATGGCAATACCAAACACGTACAGATCAACAAGGAAATCAACATTTAGCTCCAGTGGCGTATAAAGTTTAAACATTTTGTAACTTTTTAATCTTTTTGACTATTACTTTATAGCAGATTTCGTTTCACTAATCTTTCACAACCATATATGAGTAAATACTTTAATCCTCACTTCCCGTAAGGTGACTTCTGTAGGAGAACGCGAGTTACGATTCTGCGTCATTCATGTATCTTCTGATGACATACAGAGTAATTTTAACGAAAGTAAACGTTCGCCTAGTTTATCGAATGGATTTGCAATAAAGTGGATGTTGAAGCAACAAGTGAGTGGACAGCACGGTTATTTGCTGGAATTTTTTGCTGAAATGTTTTTGAATGGCGTTTTATATAACACCGCTTACTGTTACGCTAATGCGTAAGGTTATTTAAAAGAACATCACATTTTTAAATTTGATACAAAGGTACTTCTTGCATTCTTAAGACCCTCTTTGGCAAAAAGAAAATGTTGTATTGAAATTCCTCATTTGTTTTCCATCGATTAAGTCGCACGGAATAGCTCACGTTGTAGGTTTGTCTTAATTTGTCCTGCTTTTCCAAACTTTGATGACGTCTTTGGGTATTCCCAACTGGAGCTAGGATGGCCTTTGTACCTTTGTGAAAGATATGGTTGTTGGCGTGAGATATTTCATAGTTCTCACATCGGACTTATCCTACAAACACTTTTGACTGGGCAATTAAAATACAATTATGGTAATTTCGTAAAATTCGTTAGGATGATAGTACTTGTAATTAGTGTAGTGGTAACGTTCCATAATTTTTCCTCTGAAACCATGGAAACATAGATGCTCTGTTGATGCTCTCTGTCTATTATGTTTCAAGAAAAACAAAGAGAAAAAAATACCAAATTGTTATTTATAAATTAGGATTTACCAAATAACTATTAATAATAAGTAATTAAGCAATTTACAACAAAAATGTACGTGTACCTATAATTTGTGTGTAACCACAAACGTGAGTTTATTAAAATGTATCAAAAAACTTGAAATATTATGTATACATTAAAGTAATAGACAGTTGCAAAAGTATTGGCTGAAAAAGGTATTCACAAAAGGAACAATATATTCATGCTTGTTCACAAAAATACCGCTAATTGTGCTAATTTGTGTTCTAGCGGAATTTAAGATTAAGTGCACGTTATGCTGTTTATAAGTTCCGACTGCCGTTATGGTATTAGCATTGTATCGATGTACAATAACCATTTTCACACTATTTTATTCATTTGTCACGTTTCCGTTTTCTCTTTGGGTTCATAACAAACACAAAATTTAGCAACTTTGCCAAATTTTAACTTATCCTCTTTTTCCAATAAGAAGCGAAGCTTAATCATCCTAATCCATGTACTAAAATATTTCTGAGGCTACTATTTGACGAGAAAACTATTTTGCGACCAATAGTTGAGTGTAGGCTTTCACGACCGTAATCCATAGTAGAAATGTCTTTCGGGTGATGTCGTGTAGTTAATATTTTACTTGACGTTTCGCTGACCATGCTGTCAGCTTCTTCAGAAGATTTCAGCAGTCTTTAGAAATCTTCTGAAGAAGCTGGCAGCATGGTGAGCGAAACGTCAAGTAAAATATTAACTACACGACATCACCCGAAAGACATTTCTACTATTTTGCGACCAACTTTAGCCAACATTTTTTGAAAACCTTTCATGCAACTTGCGAAATGTTCATCGAGTACTGATGAAATTTGTAAAATAATTACCAAGTGTTTTTCGTTAATATTGCTTATCGTTAATACTTCCTAGTGTACGTACATTTATTTCTTATTCTATCCTTATGCCTCCTAATCTTGTGTAGAAGACATGCCAACTGAAGGAATCGTTATCATGCATGTTTAACCACCACGTTCAAATTTCGTTATCCAGAATGTAAGAATTTTGAACTCTTTGTATGCGCTGCCGAGGAAACTATGATACAGGGATCATAGAGCTCACTACAAAAAGAAAAATGTGATAAAACCAACGTATCACACAAATTACACGTTTAGTAGCAATTGAGAAGTAAAGTTAAAATAATTTGAGACCCCCTTACTCGTTCCTGCACATAAGTCTCAAATCTGAAATGAGTATCCAACAGCGAACCCAAATTCTTGGCCTCTTTCTTAAATAAAGTTGATCGACACCGACAACTGTAAAACGAGTAGATTTCATAAATATTAATGCGGATGGATTGATCAGCAAGGCATGTTTAGCAGCGGCATCAGATATTCTATCTAGATTCTTGTTTTGCATTTGGATATGAAAGTATGGAAGGAAGCTGCTAGAACGCAAATAGTAAAGGACCCAATATAAAACCTTTGATGTGCGAAACCCGTGTAGCTGTAGCCGTGTTCTGAAATCTGAAGAGCAATTGCTAAGAGCAACGCACTGTTTTCTACAATGTAATGAGCAAAATATTCTGTGATCGACTTTGTGTTGTTCAACAATGGTTATCATCCGTCGATTGCCATAATTCTCTTTCATGTAAGTAACCATCAAGATTGGGGAACATTTGTAAATATTTTACAACTAATCGCGTTTGCCATAGCAATAATTTTTTGAGCAAATCTAATAAAGAGAAAATATCAGCCAAATACACCAATCATCGGAAGGGGCAATACTTTAGAATGTTTTGTTATTTAGAGAATAACTCGAGCTGTCGAGTTGTAGGCATTTTATTCCAAAGTTGACACATCTACAAGCATAAATTGAAAGAATATCACTACGAACCACCAATGCTAATAGAAGAAAATTTTAAATCGACTGAAAAATATAAACTATGTTCTTATTTTAAAATTTCACGTACAAATCCGATTACTTCATCACCAGCACCATCAGTGCATAAGCGCGTGGCGCAAAAATGAAGAGGCGTCTAGCGAATCTCCCCATCACCGAAAATGAAAGAATGAACTCCCGATATGTTACTTATTGACAATATCCGAACTGTCGGGCCGGTGTTCTCGTATAGCCACCTAAGGCGCCCGCAATATCACTTTCTCTTCAGGCCGAATTCTATAAGAGGGGTGGAACGAATATTACCTTCGGTAGTGCCTTGAGTCGGTTCGCACCATCTACCCTACCGGATTGATAAAATTTCGTTTTCTTGTTTATATAGTGCTTGTTGGAGTCGAGTACTTTTATTAGTGACAGTCTTGACTCGGTGAGTGATATTATTCTGATAGCTTAGTTCTTCTGGGTTAAAGTCGTGTTTGTGGAAAAGATATTTGGGAGTAAGTTTGAAACGAAATGTCTTGAAAATTAATAATAATTTATTCAAATTTGATCATTTTACTTTCTTCTTGATGCATTGTTTTCTTATTTTAAAATATTCATTAATTTATGGCCAAGTTAAAATCTGTAGATTTAGAAAATTTACAATGTTTTATTTTGTATATGAGGAAATTCTTATGCTTAAAATAAAATTAAGGGGTAAGTGGGGCACAAAGATGCTACGAAGCACTGGCCTTTGTTTGTTGGCTGGAATAGAAGGCGATTTTATTTGAATGTTACATCATTGCAATACAGAAAGTTCTTGTTCAATAAAAACCGTTTTTTAATCTTTAAAATAAATACGTAGATGCGAAATGTGTTCCGCGAGCCATGACGTATAGACGGCCGGTACCACAGTGATACTTTACAAAAATTTACCCTAAATTTTTTCCGGGAGATCTATCTAAATGTAGATCATTTATCTGACATAAAAAAAATATAATCATATATTGCGTAATAGGTACCTTGCGCTCCACCCTCTCCTACTAATTATGAAATTTAGATGGCGGCCCCCATTAATTATAATCAAAAGGAAATATCCTATCTAAAATATCCAGTTTGGACGCTTCTCGACCTAGTGTTACTCAAACAAAGCGTTGTATATTTTACCAGGTATATTAAAGCAATTAAAATTAATGCGCCATGAAACGCAAGTATCACTTTAAAATGTTTGCATTACACGGATTTTAATTTTAATGAATGCTGAGGTCTACAATTACTGATGAAATAAGTTAAATCAACGAGTGATATATTAAAATATTTAAATGGGAAAATATTTACCTACAAATTTTGTCCTTGAGATTTATCAAGCGTTTCTTTTTGGGTTTCTCTTTTCTTTTTTTTGACCGAAATGTTAATATTGGAAAAAGAAAATGTTTTATGTACTGTCCGTTGTAAACTAATTAATTTTATGTTTTCCACTGATTACGATACTATAAATAAAGAATATTTTTTTTATTTATAGTATCAATAAATTTCATCGTGGTATGGTTCTAAAACGAAATGAAATGATGGAAGAAAAAAAACTTTTTTATTTGTAGATTTCCAAACTTGTTTTGAAACTACAATCTCGAATATCACATTCGCGATTGCTAAGTAGGATGCATCAAAAATAATATTTGTAATTTCACTGTTATAGAGATTCATGATGAAACCATAAATTTTGAAGGAACACAACTAAAATATTTCATATATTTAGAACAGATTTAGATTAAAAAAAAAAGAAATCGGTAATTAAAAATATTATTTTCGATGTACCCTGTATAATAATCGCCAATCTGGTATTTGAAATTATAACCAGCCGTTTTTATAAAGGATGAATTTTACTTCTAAACCTACAAATAAAAAGGTTCTTCTTCCGAACCCTATCCATTGATACATTGTATAGAGACAATAGCATCATTATCAAACAAATTACGGAGTACCCAAATGTGATATTTAAACAAATTAAGTCAATATAATAAAAAAAATAAATGCTCAAACGTATATTGTCAAGTTATAATTTTTTGATAGAAGCTCCAGTTTAATAATAATTATTTATATGCAATATTGCGAAATATCGTCTTTAATGGTACTTAATTAGCGTCTGAGTATCTAGGTAGCTGCAGTTAATCATAACAGGAAGTGTCAATTGTTTTTGTTCTTGGGATTGTTGATACAAGGTAACACTTTGTTCCAACGAAATTTGCCTCTTGTAATCATTAATTATTATTTATTTTTTGTTGGCAGTAATTATATACGAAATTAAAATTCTTTTTGTGTGTTATATTTTTTTTATACCACGTTCCTATTATTTCTATTTAATAGTGAAGCAATAAGATACATACATACTTAAAATAATTTTCGGCAAATTATTACATCCACCACTTATGCGCACGAGAAGATATTCTCTTTGTAAGCTTAGCCAAAATAATTGCTGCGAATGTTCCTACTAAGCAATGACATTGTTACAAATTGTAACGAGGTAGCAGGTTACGGCTCAAACCATCATGGTTAATTAAATACTAACACATTATTGATGTTTTGGAGTTATTGTAATTGCCATAACAATCAGCTCCCCAAAGCTATACTTTTAAAACATTTTGAAAATAATTACCATAATACAAATATATTTGGAATCAGAAACAATTTTACATTCGTGTATTTCTGTTGCATATCGGGTACATTGTACTCTGCAACGGAAATATTCGAGGAAATCGAAGCATTGTAATTAACCACTACAAAGGATGTATGTTCCAATAGTTGAGTGTAGGCTTTCACGACCGTAATCCATAGTAGAAATGTCTTTCGGGTGTTGTCGGGTTGTTAATATTTTACTTGACGTTTCGCTGATCATGCTGTCAGCTTCTTCAGAAGATTTCTAAAGACTTCGTTCAGTTTTTAGAAATCTTGACAACAGCCGAAAGATATTTCTACGATGTATGTTCCATTTAAGAAAAATACAAACTACTTCAGAAAATGCCTAGAAACAATAACCAAAAAAATAATGCTTCAGCATTATTTTTTATAAGACGCTGTTTTAACAGCGTCTTCATGATATTTATGGAATCACTTACGACAAACACAATGCAAGGAGAAAAAAAATACACTATCCGCGGATATGTTTCTGCCTACCCGGCATCATCAGCATGGTTCCGAGAGTATTGTAATTCTATCTTATGTCGCTATAGCACACAAGGTAGGCATTAGAGAACGCCAAGAAATGTCTAGCTCATCGTTTCGAAATATTGTGGCATTAACTGTGAGGCAATAAAGATACGAGGTAGAGTTAAAATACTCTCAAAACCACGCTTTTTTACCGTAAGTGATTCGATCAATACCATAAGGAAGTTATTTTTTTTTGTTACAAATTATTTGAACATTTTAAGTTTCTAATTCGCAAAATGTTCTGAAAAAATAATACAATTTCAGTGATTTAAATCTTTTGTAAGACTAATATTAACGGAGATAAATTATTACTATTGTTATTCACACTTCGCGAGGCAACGTCGCAAGACGTCCCTCACAAATTTGCCTCGGCCTTTGTCGAAGGTCGAAGAATAGGGAGGCAGGTTGAGTCCGTTTGTCGTGAGTAAACTACGCGATGCCCCACCAAAAACCGACTGGCAGTTGCTCTCCCGAAGCAACCGGGAGCAGAAACTATCGCAAGGGAATTCCATATTTTTCCAGGCTGCCTCGCGAAGTGTGAACGCAGCTTAAAAGAACATCATGTTCATACAGAGTACTGAAAATTATCATTATTTTAAGTGAAAAAATATGCTGAAATGTTATGGATAGTATAGCATTGTTTATATAATTCAACACCATGTTTTCTGCGATAATTAGCGAATTAGATTGCTATTCGTCCTGGAACATGAACTTCAGATGTTATGTGTCGTTCTTAAAAGCATATTTACCTTCGTTTAATGTTTTCCTGATAATCTCTCAGTTTAAAAGACAATCTCGTTCTTTCGTCATTTTTAAATGCATATATAAATTAGCATTTGAATTATATACAGACTTGTTAAAATTTTAATAACCATAAACTAGACAAGGGAGTTTCTATAGTTTCTGATCCATTTTATCATGTTGTTTTTATTAAAAAATAACTTTACTGTATTCCATTATTTAAAAACCCATTAAAATAATTCTTTTTCAATCTTGTTACATTCGTTCCAACGAGAAAGATACTTTCAGGAGAATTACAATACATAAGAATTTGTCTGTCAATTTCTCCTCATCACCCTGTATATGTTCCAATTGTTATACAATAACAAAAAGCAATTTATATGAGTATCACACACAACTCTTCATTAATTAGTTGTCATAGATTAAAAAACAAAGTTGTTTATTAACATAACTATTCAAGTTATTGTCCGAAAGTTTCTATAACCTGTACTCTAATCGAATTTTACTTTTCTCAGGACGATGTCATAAAACTTTCACATAACACATAGAATGTGATACCATCAAAACAAACGACAGAAAAATTTACATATACCAGCTGCTTGATATTATCTCAGTTCAACGGTGAATGACAAATTTAAAAATATGCAAGAATGGTATGTCGGTACTGTTAATTTTGAGGTACTCAAGTATCATTAATATGATATATGTATGTTATATATCATGTAAGGAAAAATATCTTTCGAGAAAATATTTTTCCTTATATGACAAATTTATGTAAATTAAAAGTATATATGTATTGCAATTTAAATGAATTACTGGGGCATATTTACATTTCTGTACTTTGTTTTTCAAATACCTAGATGAACGGGAAGTAAAGCAGAAAGCCGCATTTATGCAAGGTTATCAATTTTAAAGGGGAAAATTGAAAAATGCAATGATTTTATTGAACAACTGTAAATATAAATTCAGATTAAAATTGGTAGAAAATTATTTCATCGTAATGGTCTTTAGGTTCTATCATCAGGGGCCTATATACACTGCAAATACCATTTTTGTCATTTATTTTATGTACTTTTTCTTTAAATGAGAGTTATTCTGAATAAAATAACAAAGATTTCTTGTTATTGCCGCTGATTATTCTAAAAGGATGTATTTAAGCAAGCATTGCTTCGTCTTGAGATACTGAATTAGAACATGAAAACAAAGAAATTTGACAATGAACTTGTGAATTAACATAATTTTACAATAATTTACAACATATGAAAATATTTGAGTTGTAGCCGCTATTATAAGATAGAGGCCTAGCAGGGAGAATATGGCAAGGTATTTCCTTAAAGATTAAAAATTCCTAGTTTGCGTCATCTGTAAGCAGATTAAAATATATACAATAACGTAAGATATTAAATTAGAGTATCGTTGGAAATTCTAAATATCATCAAGTTTAACATAGTAAATAAATGTTTAATAAAATAGAATAAACAGTAAGTTTCAAAGTTATATGTTTCTACGCCTGTATGAGTCCAAACATTTTGTACAAAATACAATCAATCAAGAACTAAATTTTTTAGCGCCCTTCGTAATTAAAAAACAGAGTGCCATAATTGCACTGAAGCAAGAAACTATGGTTAGTAGAAATGTAACTTGTTAAAAAAGAAATCAAAGTTGATAAACAATCTCATGTGTCAATTAGCGTTAAATGGCAAAAATTTTGCAAGATTTCAATTGTAGCAATCTTGTTCAAAAATAAACTAGTTCCATTAATTACGCAACGATATTATTTGTATGTATAACGTACCCTATGTGTAATAATAAAAAAAAAAGGTGATTAGAGAGAGATGACGATTGTAAATCTGTGTCATTACTTTTTCTTTCGATATATTATACACAACATAATAACCGAGTTATTTCATGTTTTTTTTTCTTTGACGATTACATAACAAAATACGTCGATCCACTTTGATTTAATAACATATCTCAAAGCCGGAATCCTGACCTCACCCAGTCACTTCACATCAGAAAATTGTTTCTCTTCTTCATTACACAAACTGTCAGTCAGTGCTGTAGGTAATTACAGAGCTTATTAGTTTGAAATTATTAAATAAATAATGGATAGAAGTATGCTAATGAGTGCTAAATTGCATGAAAACATTTCGAATTCTACTCTTCCAGTTCGACTAGTGCTCTACTTAAGTAGATGTGACATTGATATATCCTATAATTAAAGAAGTTTTAACATGTCAATAAAAAAAATACAAGAAACATCAGATGATTTGCAGATTATTCGCTAGGTTTGAATAAAATCTTGGCAATTAAAAAATTTAATGATAAGGTCGGAAATATTTTCAATATCCTTTTCAATCGGTCGGTCTTCGTTTGAAAATGAGAATCGACGTATCCTCGAAACAGCTACCCCGGATTAATCAACTAACTTGTGTGGTGCGGAGCGTGCCAATACTTCTATGTTGTTTGAAGGCGGAAGAAATTAATAAATTATATAAATATAAATAATAAAACAAAGAATAACATTTCAAGAATTTTTGTAGTCGCAACATGGATTGGTTTAGTAAAAAACTATGTTGATTTACAACCAAAAAATATTGATCATCAGCATCAATTCCATACATACCTACTTGGAAGAAAATTCATATTGATAACAGACCATCAGCCATTATACTTTATGTTTGGCAGGAAAAAGGTATCCCCGTAGCTGCGGCAGCACGTATAATACGATGGGCGATAACTCTGTCGGGATATGACTATGAAATTGAATATAGAAAGGGCGCATTTGTGGCTAATGCTGATGGACTCTCGTTTACCTGTTCTTGGTGATACTGAAATTCCTAGTTCACAGTATTCATTTAATTTAACAGACAATGTGCCATTGCATGCATCTGACGCGGAACGAGCAAGAAGAAAAGATTTAGTTCTATTAAAAATCATGGATTTAACAGGCTGTGGTTGGCCAAATCCTATTAAAGATAACAATTCGAAAGCTTATTTTATAAAGAGAAGTGAACTATCTATAGAAATTAACCGTCGATGGATAATAAAGTTGTGATTCCGAAATTATTACAAGGTGAAGTTTTGAAACCTCGTCATGAGCAGCATGTAGGTATAGTCCAAACTAAGATGTTAGTAAAAGCTGAATGAAAAGCTTTTTCCATAAATACGACCACAGCTGTCTAATCCTTGTTAGCAATAAGACAGATGGCTAGATATCAAGCTAGTGAATACTGGTACAAACGCACAAAAAACTATTCTGAAATTAAAAGGAATATTCTCAACTTTCGGTATACCCGTAGAAATAGTATCATCGGAATTCAACGCATTTTGGTGTAAGACCCGCTAAAATTCTGCCTTACCATTCACACCTGCCTTACCATATTGGCGTAGCAGAAAAAAGTGTGCAGGTAGTTAAAAAAAGGGCTTGAGAGGTCTTTTTTTCTGGAAAGAATATCAAGAGATCAAATAGCAAACTTTTTATTTACGTATCGAAATACACCTTCTAACGTTACGGGTCTATCTTCCGTGGAGAGCCTATTTCAAATAAGGCCCAGAACAAGATTTGATGTAATAAAACCATCGTCGCACGAAGTTAGTAGTTATGATTCTGAAGTTGTATGTTAAAAACAGACAATTGATATTATGGCAGAAAGGGTAAAATTGTGAAAGTGACCAGTCATTCGACATATCTTGTGCAAATGAAACGTTAATAAATATGCCCACGCAAATGTTATGCGCGAAAATCTTAATATTGATGAAAGTGGAAAAAAACAGTGGAATTTCCACTTTCCAATAGTGATAGTTTAGACCCACCGAATCAATCACACAAGAATCTGTGAAAAGTAACTGTGGGCGTGGAGTCTAAAGAGATTTCTGGTGTGAGTTCGAGTGGAAATATAGAACCTGACATTGGCAACGAAACTATGGACATACCGGACCAGAGCGAAAAAGAATCCAGTCCAATTACAAAAACTGTTCGGACTGGTGTTCTCAAGGTTTCTTTTACCCGCTTAGGGAGGACAACCAGTTGGGTTGAATTTATAAAAGCTTAGAAGGAGAGAGAAATATATGAATATAACTAAGTCTTATAAGTACGTAACCCTTCGCATTTAGCGAATACAAGCACCGATGAAGAAGAAAATTCAAGTTTCACAAATGTTTACATGACAGCCAAATATATCGAGTATAGATATTTGAGTGTTTCGCAAATCACAACACATAATTACTAATTGCAAATCTTTTGAATTCTCTGTTGAGCACGTAACAACTCAAAAAAACATTTTTTCTACTCTGGTCTCAAATTTCTATAACGATATGCAATAATTATGCAAAATAGAAAAAAATGTTTCTTTGTCAGCTTGTACCTTTCAGATAAATAAAATTGACATATTCCGGAGGATGTTTCATAAAATCACTTAATAACAACGTTACGTTACTTCATGAAGACACTGTATACATATCTAATTGAAATGTGGTTAAATTGATGAGAAGAAACCACACAATTTTTCGCACTCAATTAAAAGCTTACGTATTGCCACTTACTTTATTGCCATTGATAATTAACGTGAAAGGATCTTACGTACTTTTGCTAATTAGAAGAACAAATAAAAAAACAAATAAATGCTATTTGATATGCTGGTAAACCTTGCATTGTGGCAAATAGTATCACTCTCATTATATCCTCCTTCACGCATTAGAGTTGCCAAAAAGGTATTGTATGTTTAATGGAATAAACAAAAGGTTACGTAAGTAGAGGTATGTAGTTTTATACTTTGAAAAGTCCCACTAAATTTGTTTTTTTTAATTCCGCGGATGATTTAAGTTAGTAATTCCGGTAATAAATAAACATTGACGAATGCGTTTTTTATTGCCGGAAATACCAACTTAAATCATCCATGAAATTAAAAAATAATCAGGTGGGTTATTTTTATCATTCAGCAATCTATATAAATAAAATATTAATTTTAAATTTAAATTTAAAAAGGCAACAAATTAGGACCTAGTAATATATTTATGCAATCAATTAACTTAACTCTATACAACAACGTTTAATCAGATGCATTTCGTTTAGCAAATGCCGAAACAAGAAGGTAGAAAATGAAAACAACATTTGGCTATTAATTTATTATTACGTGAATAGCCTTTTTATGGATACCGCGTGAAAATAACATACGAAATACACGTTTATAATGGATTTTACATTATAATGCAGATGTAAGAGGTTGATTGACCTACAGTCGTCCTACCTAAATCTGTTCACGTTTGATGATTGTTTTAACTTTCTTTTTTGTGTTTCTGCATTCTAGCGTTGTAATTAAGATGTTTTATCTAATTTTTAATTTCCAAATTATCATTTCCTTCTTAATCATAATTCACGCCATTTATGCGTGAATCATACACTCCTTTTATAATCACCAGAAATATCCGCTGTACTTGACATTCCTAATTGCGGCAATATTCTAATTAACGCAAACCTTGGTGAACCTTGAAAATTTACCAATAAAATAGAAAGCTGGAAATTTTGAGTAGAAAATTTTACGGTTAATTCTACATCGCGTTCCATTATATTATAATACTTAGGTTTCGTGCAGGGTACTGATTTCTATGATCGTAAACATTTCGTATATTACATAATTATCTTCAATTAATCTTATATAAGCCCTAGTAAAAAAAAGGAAAGTCGTTGGCTCTTCTTTCGCCGCATCGAGATGCGTAATTAAGTGACCTCTTTGTTGAATCGCATCAATTATGTATTCATATTCATCACCTAGAACTGTTCACGGATTATGTGACAAACACGGCATGCTATAAGTTTGATTTCACTGAAACAGCTTCTATATATTTGACAATCCGTGGGTCTATATTGATTGCTGATTATTAAAAAATATTTGCGACATTTTGAAGTTCGTTTTGTTAGAAATTCGACACGTAGAATATTGATTAAATTCAACCGACTAAAATATACAACTCGTATAAATAATTGCAAGATATCGACAGACAGGAAAATAATTACCGAATTAGATACGCCATGGTATTACTCATAGACGTATACCTTCGCATAGTAAAACCTTCTCTAACGCGTATAAAAATATGTTATGCGTAATAAATAATAACAGGAATAACATTACATATACGCGCGTAAGGTCTATGAGTTATTTACTTACTGTTCGCATTTAATTAAGTTCGTTTTGCTTGAGCAAGGTTAGAATTCTATTTCAATTTGGAACAGACATAAACCTGACATACTTCATTAATTGCACCTTTTAATTTGTACGAATAGGCTATAAGGAGTGTGAGGCACATAAATTAAAAATTTCTTGGGATATTATTAATGAATATGTTGCAATATTTCCTTAATATTTTATGGGTGTTGATGATCAGATGCGAACATAGGGATTTAACATGTAATTTGGTTTGATGCAATTTCCTGCTCTTATTAAGTTTCTGGTTGCGTCACAATTTTAAAAAGAAATTTATTTTTTTTATCAGTAGTAGTACTGGCTGTAATAAATCAACATTCTTTGTATAGTATAAGACGTTGCGTCTGAGCGTGGACATTGTACTATTCATTAGTTTTAAAAAATATCGTCATTAATCCTACAAATTTCACAGCCACCAAGAAATACTCGATTTTGAAATTATACAAGAGGACGCAAATCGTGGCCGCCATTTCATTTCATTCATTTATTTTACTTATGGTAATTATAGAAACACCCAACAACCCGAAAAAATAATATTTGAGCTGGAATTTTTAATAACAGAATAATAGGGCCACTTAAAGTTGTGGAAAACAGATAGCTATTTAGAGCTTCTGCAAAATAATATTGGTCCTGCTTTTAAGAATACAGTTCGCACAGATCAGTATATTCGGTTTTTGGGTTAAATGTTAGGCAATATTTGTACTTTGCCAACCAGTGGATTGGTCGAGGTGCGGAAGGGGAATAAATTAGCCTGCAAGATCTCCGGAGCTAACTCTTAGCGATTTTATTTTTGTGGGAACATCTTAAAAGTTAAATTTACTCCAAAAGACACGGGAATTTAGATTAATTAAGGAAATCCGTGAATGTATTTTAATTACAGGCAGACAGTTACCTGATGTAAAAGCTTCGTTTTCCAATAGACTTGGTTATTGTCTTGCTGAGAAAGATAGCTTGTTCGAATATGTATTGTAACGTGTTAATTATTTTCTAGATTATTTTATTATAATAATTATTTTTATATTAATTCGCTGTGTTATGAGTTATGTGCTATAGTTGTAATCGCAATTTTTTAACGAGTTTTGAAATTGTTGATATACGAGGAATTGGTTTGATTTAAATATGTTATGGAAAATAAATCTTTTACTCTTCTGAAATTCTTCTTCTGTGTTAATATTAGTGAATGTTCTTTTTGATTCTAACCAATAAGTTAGGTTGGCGATAAATAATTTATGAGAAAGAGAAAAAAGTCGCGACTATTACTACTAATTAAAAAAAAAATCTAATTTCTGTTTAAAACGGCGAAGAAACCAAATACCTGATAAAAAAAATGTATCATGCAACATTTATTTCTAAACAACTGTATGCTCTATTTTGTCGTAGACTGAATAAGAGAGCAGGAAACCGCGTAAAACTAAATTACACGTTAAGTCCCTACGATCGCACCTGACACCCGGTAGCGAAGGCAAATCAAGGTTAGATGACTTCTTGAATTATTGAATGTATTCAGAAATGATTAATAACGACAATTCAAGCCTGTCAAAATTTCCATAAGGTGTTTAATTATCGAATTATAATATAATAAACCCTGATCGACGATTACACGCCTCTAGCCGCGTCCTCGGTTAGCGAGGTAGTCGGTAACGGTCGCGACGTAGACGCGAGACCGGCGAAAACTATCCTTTTCGGAAAAGTTATGTATGCCTAACCGCTATGGAAGAGAATAGTTCGTACGGCGAGCGACATCCTCGAAGCTTGTTACAGTAATAAGCACTGACTCTTTGTAAACTTTTGAACATCGGTAGAGCCATGCCGTCCATGTGTTCAGAATGTTGTTCATTGAACACTCTGGATAGTTAGAAATGTATATTAGATTTAAACGGCAAACAATTCTTATTTAAAACTTTCTTCTATATTATTATTTTAAATATGCGAAACATACAAGTACAGCACTCTGTATATTCCGCAATGCTCTGTTATGAAGGAACTTCTGATATAAATCTTCTATTTAAACATCACCTCTAACTCTTATCGTTCTAGAATTATATCGAAAAAAATGTAAGTTATTTAATTTTCGGATGGGTGTTTCACCTCTTTGAAGTGAATTTCCACCGATAAAAAATTTTCCTTGCTTATCTTAACATACTCTACGTCCCTACAAAGTTTCATCCGATTCTAACTTTAACACCTAGAGAGCTTTCTTTATTAGTACTACTAGAATTGGAACATGGGCGACACGTAATGTTATACAGTAGCAACTTTCCTTTGTAGAATATATTTTCTTGATTTAATATACCCTCGTCTATCATTCTCATAAAAGAAACAGTATATAGTACCCACAGAATACGTTTTATAGAGATATCTATCCTTCTGAAGCCAGATTTCTTGCATATTACAACTTTGAAACCTAGCACAGCGTTAGATACTGTCCATGTTTTCTTCCAACTTTCTAAAAGCATTTGACCGAACTGAAACCGAATTGATTTTTTTCAAGATTAGTACGAACCCATTGTTGAGAGACACGTCTTTATACATTTAAATACTGCCCTATCAAGCGATTGTAAAAAATAAGTTGTGTCACTAGGAAGGCGCAATAATGCAATATTTTGTTTCTAAGCAATTTCGAGCAAATCCACACGGCTATAATGCGAGACATGTTCATCTAGATGATCTACCTGCAAGATTTCGAAGAAGAAAATGATCCATTAACCATGCAATAAAAATTATTGAACCGTTTAACATACCATCTTCATACTTGGGTTTTTATATTGTCCCTTGTAAATGCAGGCTGATGAGAAAAAGGTGCCTTCTAGATTACAGCGAGTGATACGTAATTTGGTTTCTCTTTTTTCTTAACATGCAGTCATAGACACATTCTTTGAAACCTTTTACGGCGTCAACTACGCCCGTTTAATTATTAATTTATAAACTGGTCTCGTCGATGCTGTAAATTAAGCATTAAGTTTATTAAAAAGTAATCTTCTTCAAGAATTTTATTTAGAAGTTGAAAATAAATTTCAACGTGGATTCAATTCATTCCTTGACTTCGAGCAATGGGATAGATCCGGATATCTACATTAAGAAAAATTTAACCAATTTATTTTTATTGAGTTGTTCTGCGAAATTCTACATTTTCTCGAGTTAAAAACTTCAATTCATTTTGTTCTCCTAATAGATCCATGCGCCCTCTACAGGAATCATCGTTTCAGTGCATTCTTTCTAATGTTTTTGTAGGAATTCCAAAATCTGCTTCTATAGCTGATATAGCACGATATATGAAAAAAATATCTTATATAAAAGTTGAGGTCACTCTTGGAGTTTTTTTGAATTACAATGAACAATAACTTGAAGAAAATGTTTCTATGCAACATCTATGGTTGCATGGTTGTCTCTAAAACAAACTAAAAATTTTTATTTTTCTTTAATTTTGAAGTGAGAAGTAAAAACTTTTATGTTATAGGGAAACAAAATAGCTTTATTTTATTATTTATTTATTATTTAGTCTATTATTCCATACATACTCCGTTTATAATATACCCATGTACTAACAAGGGGAGATGAAGAAATCCGGTTGATTTCATTTCATTTCAACTTTCACGATGCCTACATATAGTAAAATTAAGAGCTTTTTTAGCACCTATCTAACTCTTCGTCCAAATTTAAATCAAACTCAATAAAACAGATAAAACGAATGGAAGTTACTTTTACTTATCATACGCGCCTTAAAGATTATAAATTGACTCATACTCGATTACATAAACGGAATTTTCTAAGATATCTACGATTTTTTCAAACGATATGCATATGAAGTTTTTGTGTGTGAGACATACAGTTCTTTCACTAACAGGAGTCGTACACATGTCTAGAGAAAGTTTTTGTTTCCTGTTCCATAGATCTTTCTGACCGCTCCCATATCGCGAACGTTATCACATTCATATATGAGATTTAGTAAGTGTATCGTGTACGATATCGTAAAATCTTAAGAGATTGTCGCATATTTTTACATTTTTGCTTAGCGCAGTAAGCAGACAGATAGTGCCAGCGAATGTAGATATATTAGCTTTACTATAACAATAGTAGAGGGCACGGCAATGGGCTACTCCCTGTCCCCTTTCATAGCCAACTTGTTCACGAGTTAATTTGAAACGTGACATCATCTAATATTTTCCTAAAATTTGACTTAAGTAGGTAGACGATATTTTCGCGGTCTTTGATACTAGAAAAGTACTATTTTTTTGTTCTCATCACAAATTCAAAATTCGAACAGTCAACTCCCGTTCGTGGATTGTTTAGTAATTAGAAACAAAAAAAAAACTTGAAATAGACATCTATAGAAAGGAAATAAACACTAACAGATACATTATGACCGATTCCTACCATTGTGAACGACACAAAAAAAGTTTCTTAATTAACATATTTTGATCGCATTCTTAAAAAAGTCCAACAGAGGCTTTATATAAGAAATTCCATGACCTTATCCCAACAGAAACCCGCAGTAAAAAAGAATTGTGTGGACAGCACATCGAAAGGTATTGATAAAGTTATTAGGAATTAAGGTATGAACAGTCACAGCGAATAATGGGGAACTACACATCATCGAATCAGCTATCTCGGACTAATTAATTAAACTTGTGTGGTGCGGAGTGTACCGATACTTTAATGTAATGCCACACTACCCCAGAGTCATATTTATACAACAATATAAGTTAGTCTTATAGACAAGTTAGAAATCGAAAAAGTATTGTTGAATTTTGAATACCATCTGAATTTCATAAAAACAGCTTAAAGATGTGTACAATGCGTTAATATCGACAAAAAGCAATAATTTTAGCTTCTGCAAAACGAATTTAGCCCATGGCAATTTATTTATATAAAAGAAGCTATAATTAAGAGGAAATTTGGTATTATTTGATATATTACAACTGCAGGGTTGAATAGCAATAATAGGATCAATTCTGGATAGCATCTTACGGAAAAATTGCCTCAAATCTTCGTTGTACTTGAAACGGTGAAGCTTTCATTACTGTACAGCAAAATAATGAAATCATCAAAGCAAACTTGATTACATCCAATAACTGCAGACGGTATACGTCGGAATTTATAGTGATCGCGAGATTTACATTGAAATCTTAACGCGATCTCGCAAAATCAACACAGACTATCTTCAATGTGCACCAAATTCCGTAGATAATCGATAAAAACATCGTCCACAGTCTACTTTCCTTTCGTTAAACATTCGATGTGTTGTCCGATTCCTTTTCTTTCGACGGCGACAACATTTACGAAGAGAAAAATGTCCCTACCGTATGGTTTAAACTGGTTTGCGAATACGTTACGCCTTGCATTGCGCAAATTTGGATCGATGTTACTGAATCGTTAAATTCCCAATACGCGGAGAAGGTATATTACGCGGTTTATTCCAGGTTATCGCGTACGAGATACGCACGTAATTTGGAGTGAAATTGGTGGGATAATGTCTTGAGTATGTTTCGCTTATTTGGATTATGATTTTTTATATTTTGTCATGCGTACGGCCAGGGAATAATTTCCGAACGAAACGAGGTGAGGCGAGCAAGAAGATGTAGAGAAATTAATTCCCTGACCTCATACGATACGCGTTAAACAAGATGGACTCTACACCCAGGCATATACAAGATCTGTTTTTTTCTTTTTGTCTGATCCTGTATATACATTCAAATAAAGCTGAGTCACAAATTGCGTAAGATGCAAAACTTTTTGGCGGTACCTTTGATCTTTTCAAATTTTGTAACCCTGAAGTAGAAAACTATGTTCTTAGTACTTTGTGAAATTCAAATTTACAACATTCGTATGCAGTATATGCTCGTCGTTTAGATTTGGTAATTTACGTTAAAAATAGCATACACGCAAAGGCTTTCTAACCAAAACGATAAATTATCACTACGTTGAGGAAAAGTGTCCATTGCAACCTACAACAAACACTAGATTAGTTTTTTTTTTTAGTTTAAAACTTTCCTTGCTTTCCTTTGGTGAAATTATGGTTTGATTAATAAATTTCAAACAATTGTTGAAAAATCACTGCAAGGATGATTAAATTGCTTCAGTAGTAAGTTTAAAGAAATAACTTGGGGCTTTATAGCTGAGTTATAGAAGTTTTAAAAAATACATTCGATAATTTAATAACGACACAGCGTCAAGAACATACAGATCACCAAACGCTAGTCATCTATTTTAAAATGGATGCATAAAAATTACATCTAATTATGTCAGCGCTTTGGTAAGTGATGACTTTGTAAGTATCTATGTAACAAATATCAAGTACAACAATTTTCAAAATGATTTTTTGAAAATTCTGTGGCACCTGAATTAGCGTTGGATTTCTTGTATTTCCACCTTGTTGCTTTGTTATTGCATTCTCAAAAAAAAGGTATTTCGCCCAATCTTGATTTAGTCTCCAACTGTAGATAATAGGATTACAAAAAAATAACCGATGAGAAACACATAATTAAATAAAAACCACTCTTAAGATATTTGGCTGTTTTTGTTATAAACATCTGTAACAAAATGGTTGCTTGACGCATGTGTCTAAAAATTTTAATTCCAGAGTTTCGTATTTACATAATCTGGGCTAGTGCTCACATAGAATGGTGTCCAATTAACATACACAACAATTAGTGTAAAAATGAGAATATTCCAGAGTTGTTCATTGGAAGTAGGACATTCTTCTACCCAGCTCATTCCACAGTAGCTTAATGGGGACTCTGGTGGCCATGTCATTTCTTTTTACTCATTCAGATACCGTGTGCATATTCGAGCTGTATGCTTCAGACCACTGTCGTGCATAAAAGTGAAATTTTCATCAATTACTCGCAGTCCACAAGAAATGGCATGGGCTGCTAATATTTCACGATAGTCCTCTTTTCACATTATTCCTTCGATTCGATATAGTGTTCCTGTTCCGGAGTAAAAGAAGCAATCCCAAACTGTAACTGAACCTCCACCGTGTTTTATTGCTGATGCAATGTACTGATAAGCATTCTCTCATTAACGCGTCCCCTCACAAATACTATCCTTTAACTTTAAACGAACACTTTAAATATTGATTCGTCGGTCCATAAAACATGTTTCCACTATTCTACCGTCCAGTTCCGATGTTCTCGAGCCCGCTACAGCCTTTTCAGTCGATTACTCCGGCTTAGCAATTGTTTAAACTTCCTTTCGCTAGCCGTCCGCATTTCAATCCTTCGCTACTTCTGGTGCAGTTTTCAGTTCTTCAATTTGTAAGAACTGAAAATCAAGGGACACAGAGATCGTTATGTGAAACTTCAAGCCTATCAGGTTTCAATAGAAGGACGATAGCTAAGAATTGATACTAACGCTGATTCAGAAGCTGCTGCAAATAAAATAAATTTATTGGAAACCCTTTAAGGGAAGGAACTAAAAAATAAATATCCTTTTATCAACCAGGCTTTTGTCCACGTTTTAGTTTTCAGTTTAGTCTTCGATTTTTGTTCCTTTTTTGCTGTTGCTGCTTTCGAATTAACTACTACTTGCAGAACGGTGCCGCTCCTTCTTCTAGTTCTAGCAATACCGATAATAAGTGTCAAATTCAGAATCAAATGAAGCTTGGTTGGGATATAGAGAGATGGGAAAAGTGTATTTATCGGCAGATATTCACTTTGAAAAGGCGACCCCCTCCGAAAATTATAAGCCTTAGAGATTATGTTTAAACGTAAGAATTACTCGATATCGAAAGTTTCTTCGTGACATGGTACTGCGGAATATATAGAGTATTACACTTAAACGCAACACTAATATGATGAATATGTTTGTAGTAATTTGGAAGAGTTTAAAATAAAACAAAATCCTATTGCATATCTGAACATACTCTCATACTACATCACTATCAAGCTTCATCCGATTCTGAATTTGACACATGGAGAGTTTTCCTCGTGAGTCTCAAAATTGGGTGTGGATAGAACGGCCCTCACAAATCCCGCCCGTGTTCAATGAACCCTTTAAACACATAGACGGCACGACCCTGACTACCTGACCAGAAGACGCAAGTTATATACAAAAGCTCAAGTCATTTTGCGCAAATTCTTTGTTCGTGTAAATCCGTACCTCAATGCCTCCATTCTAATTGATCACATAACCCAGAAGACGATTTTAGGAAACTTAATGAGATGTGTCCTTAAATGGAGTCAAGTATTAGACTTTAGGGACTAATAACCGCTAATATATTACTAACTCCATAACTATTCTAAAACACTATTTACCATACTTATACTTTAAGGAAATAATATAGAAATAATGAAAAAAAGCGTCTACGCAAACCTAAACGCTCCAATAAACCGTCATTACCGTCAATTAAGCATGCGGTAATCGCATTGCGAACCAGGTAGTCTCGCTTAACCGCTTTAACGGAGACTCGATACTGTTCAAGGTCGAAGATATGAAAGGCAATGTAATTACTGTCGGCAATTTGTACGCGTTGTTTACATATATACTGACTGTGAGTGTAGAACGTTACGAAAATGAAAGTGAACAGAAGCGGACACGATCAGTAAAGACGTGTGGTCGTAAGTTGCTTTTTTCCACGTCCGAGTAAGGTAGAATCGGATCAGAAAAACTAGATTGGAGTTGCCCTAGAATTTGAGTTGTGTAAATATGTATGTTCACATATAAATCGTTAGGTTTATCATATTTATCGTACAAATTGCGTTGACACTCCACGTTTTTAGAATAATATAATTTATTGTCCTAGATAACAAGAGTACCATACATTGTGAAATTAATTAATATTCATAAAATTAATCAAAGATTTTCTTTCGTCCGGGACAAAAGGATCCAGATCTGCCTCTGGATCCACATACCCAAAACAACGCAGACAATATAAACACAAATCCAAAACTAGTACAAAAAAAAATACATCTAGGAGAAGGTACGCTTAGCTCCAATTATCCATTAACATCAACCTACATATTAAACTGGCCACTAAAATAAAAATCAATAATGCATCCACTGCTTCCCAAGAAAGATGGCTTTTAATCACCTGTAAGTTGATCAGACAAGGTATTATAAATTTTAACAATTTATATGAGAAGAATCTGGCGTATATAGCGATGTGGTACACGAGTGAAGAGAACAATTGTCGAAACCGAATACTAAGGTTGTGCACGTCCGTTCTGAATTAAATTTTGCGGTAAAGATATTGAGGCGTTTTTCGCGTAATTACTTAATACGACACTACAGTGTAATGAAGTAATCTGCAATGTTTCATATTTAACCAACTCGCATGTTTTAAGTATCATTAATAATCTGAACATGGAACATACATAACGTCACAATAGTTGCAATGGGAAAGAACCGGGGTATCACATAGCAATTTCTTCAATCTCCCGTCAATGTGTTTCTTACTACTGTATAATATCTTTAATTTCGCTTAAGCCAATCGAAGTATCGAACTGGCATGTTTCTTTAACCTCAAGCCTTCGCCAAATGTAACACCTAGCACTTTCGAGCGCCTGATCTACCCAGCAATACAACCGCAATTTCTGCAGAATTTAACTGAAGTCCGTTTTTAGAGAAGATGAAAGAGCGCGATCCAAATTAGAATTAATTTGTTTAACAACCTCCTCAAGATCAGATAACGCAAAAGAGTTGTAGAGTTGAACAATGTCGGCATACATGCGATATTTGCAATATATCAAAATTGTCAAAAGGAAGGAGAGCAATGCTTACTTATGCAACGCCGCTTGTTAAATTAACATTGTTTGAAAGAATTCCATCTACACGAACTCTCTGTGTTCTACCGCTTAAATAATTCATAAAAAAATCGACGGCACTATTACTGAAAGAAATTTAAAATTCTTAGTAATAATTTACGCCATCGAAAGCCTTACAGTAATCTAAGCTCACAAGTACATTTACCTTATCCCCATTAATACCAGATAGAGTATCATCCACGGCAGAAGTTTAAACTGTTGCAAAACTATTAGCAGAGCGGAAACTCAACTGACAAGACTGCAGAAAGAGTGCATATTCAAAAATTCCTTCATCTGACTACCAGCAATTCTTTCCGCGCACTCTTAGGTAGAATTGGGAGGATACTAATTACCTTCAACTGTTTAAATCCGGTTGGATTAGGGACCTTAGGAATAAAAAGGACGATAGCC
Source organism: Oryctes borbonicus (assembly GCA_902654985.2). Lineage (NCBI taxonomy): Eukaryota > Metazoa > Arthropoda > Insecta > Coleoptera > Scarabaeidae > Oryctes > Oryctes borbonicus. The sequence goes on from LR736862.1 coordinate 3,411,604, forward strand.
TCCTTCCAAGAGGAAGGAAATACACAGTAGATAAACAAAAGTTCACCATATATGTAGGTAATATGAGGCAAAAACAAAAATATGGACAGCATAGCTGCAACATTCGGATAGGTATACTATCAGCACCATAGGAACTGGACTTAATAGTCTTAAGAATAGACAAAACATTTTCCTCAGAAACCGGGTGGAAAACAAACGGTGAAACAGAACCATTAAACTTATTAGGCAGATATAAGGCACTCAACAAAGGATCTATTTATTTAGTTGCCTCCAAATTGCGTTTATATTAGAATTCCGAAGTCTATAGTTAAGACACGTTCTCTTCTCACGTTTAACTGCGTTATTGATGCAATTACGCAATTGTTTATAATAATCCAGAGCGGTTCTAGAACCCACTCTCTTTGCACGTAGTAATGCGTAATCCCTCATATTAATCATTAGACGGATATTAAGTGTTAACAACGGAGCAGTAGCTCTGTTAATCCTTTTAGAAATAAGAGACTCATATAAATCAAACGACGCTTAAATATTAAATAAATCAACGTCAGTATTAATCGAATTGAAACACCTATACGTTAAAGTAACAGAGGTATACTTGCTCGTAAGTGTACTTCGTGTACGAGTACTTGGAAATGCAGAAATGTAATTGCTTTTTAAAGATAATCTACATCAAATGGGTCATAAAGTAGCTTTAGAGAAATATTTTATCTCCATAAAAAAGTGTTTGATTTGATCCATAAAATGTATTGTTGATAAATGTAAGATCCAAAGATACCTTCAGAATGAGTTTTTAATTTTCCTCTACAAGCTCAAATAAATATGTAAGAGGTAAAATAAGCTTTCATGTCTTTTTTTTTTTCAAAAATCTTGGACGTCTTTTGTTGAGAGCCCGTTTTCTCTTCGAGTTCATAACAAACACAAAATTTCGCAACTTTGCCAAGTTTAAATCTATCTACTATCTCCAGCAAGATCCCAAAGGTACGGTTCGAAAATGAATCGATTAGCTTCCTTTTGTAGAAGTTAGAATTGTAACAGACACGGTATACATGAAAATAAGGGAAATAAATAACAAGTAAAATGGTAACATAGTACATGTTTACATATTAAATCCACCTACCAACAACCACCTTTGTCACAAATGGTGGAGAAGCCTGGCGGACTTGTTCTAAAAATGTTATTAAATTCTGTACTTTGTTTTTATCTTTTTTATTAATTATTGTTGTTTGTTTACTCTATTTAACTTCGTTGCAATTAATTAATTATTATATATAGCAAGGACTGTGACGTAGTATGTATACTTAATTAAACTTGTATAGCGCGAAGGTTGCCGATGCCTTTGTGTTGTTAGCCATAGGTTAGCTTAAATTTAGCAGTTATCAATACTTGTATACTGAATGAATTTTCTTCTTTCATTTTTGGAAAATCACTTTATTTTACATCCAAAATTATATTCTTAAAGAATTTTTTACATTTCGCGAAAAATTTTGATAATTCCTGCAATTTTACGCAATAAAATTAGCGAACATGTAATTTGCTCCAAGAACTATTAACTTACATTATCCACATAATTTAAAAACTGTCGGCTATGACCTTAGTTGGCAAAATCATAATGACAGGTTTTTGGGATTTTAAAGAGGCTCTCCTTGTTGATTTTTTACCACGTGAACACACTCTCCAAGGCTAATGTTATGTCGATCTTATGCCTTTTTCTAGTCGAACACATCCATAAATAACTTATTCCAAAAGAGGCGTGGAAGAGATATGCAAGTAAAATTATTCAGAGTCTCTAGGGCATAAGGCAGGTTAATTTTCCTTTCATTGGGGTATTGATGTCACCGTCACGATTAAGAAACAATATAAATAAATGAAAAACAAGTCTAAAGACATGCACGCTTAAAACAGGTACCCCCTCGCATACAAGCTCACCCTGATATTTCGAACCGCACCTATTGCCCAATACACAATAAGCAAAAAAGGAGTAGCTGTTAACAACCTGAGATGCCATTTTATTATGTACAACATGAAACCAATCAAAAAAATTGCTCAATATTTCTTCTCCAGCAAGTAAATTTATCTCCTTTAAAGGACGTTCAACCGGTTTCTGCTATTTTCGCGATCTTGACATAAAAGCGCTTTCACCCGACACGGTGTGTAGCATAAGATGAATCAGATCCACGTCGAGCATGCCATCAGGTAAACAATTCGCAACGCGTCTTCGCTAAAGTTCATACTACTATGTCATTCTTTCATTGAGAGTAGTGAACTTGTAGTAAATGCTAACGGATCGCCTTTGAAATATTTCAAATGGTTTCGCATTAACTTTTATTACATGCGCTAGTCGGTTCGTTGCCAACGTTGTTATCTATTCATTGGCCGTTAAAGTATAAGATTTATTGCCAGGAATTTTGATGAGATTAGAATCGGAAATGTGTTGGTCAAATGAAGAAGAAATTCGGAAGTTGTTCGGCTGGAATTGGTGGCAAAAAGTTCGCTTTCACCAAAGAAAATATGCGATTGATTTATTATATGTTATAAAAATTTGTTTCTTTATGATTAATTAAGCTGCTAATTGCTTCTATAACGGATAGTTTCTAAATTCTTAAAGAGAACTAATTAATTATCTTATTTTAAAACTGTAACAATTTTTTGGTATTAAGATTCCCTTGAAATTCTAAATTTCTTTCTCTTAATGTTTATCACTGCCACGACTGATATTATTGTATTTCAATTCAGTTCATTAAACCTAAAACCAGGTTAACCTTGAATTGCTGATATTGTTTATACCTTCCGTCATTTTTTGCATTAAACAAGTTTATAATAACGTCAAGAATAAAAAACTAAACAAAATATAAACTTGTCACTCCAGTATATAAACATGTAAACTTTCTGATGAAATTTCCATCGATTTGTCAACGCTATCATCGAGATAATTATTCAAGTTCAAAAAGCATCCGAGGATTGTAAAATGAATATTTTGGAGCCCTACAAAATACCAGCAAATAGAGTCCTACAGTTTAAATTTGAAATTGAAACAGTCAGTAATAAGAGGTGTTCGGCTAATTAATAATGGTTTACTTTAACCACCAAGTATTCAAAAATTTGAAATCAACTGTCAGATGAGAATCTACAAATGAAAAAAACGTACAACGTTCGTGGCCAACCGACGCCAAAAAAGGCTAAAGCCACTTTATTGGCCAACAAGGTCATGCCCGCGGTGTTTTAAGATGTACACAATACAATCTAGGTTGATTGGTTTGAAAAGGGCAAAACGAGTATTATGCAAACTTATTGGATCGTTTCAACGATGCTATGAAAAATAAAACGTCCGCATTTGGCGAAGAAAACTATTTCTTCAAGACAGTGCATACGTGCACACTTGTGTTGTCGCCATGGCAAACTTGGCACCAAAAGAATTAGCTCAAACGAGATAGAATACAGAAGATCAACTTCAAAAGAGACCATGTTAAAAAATAAAATGAATTTTACGTATATAAATGTTTTTTTCTTGCTAAAGCCAGGCATTTATCGAACTCCCCTCGTATACCAATTTGATTTAGGAATGGTGATGATTAAAATGCAACTTCACACCTTTTACAAAATACTTTAATGGATTTGTTTCCAATTAAACCGTTAATAAACGCCGAGTTCACCAATCGAATCAAATCAAACCAGTATAATAAAATTGCCCAAGCAACATAACTATTATTACTCCATCTATACATCACTACATCGCTTTTAAAAATAAAACCATTCATCTGGCAGTAGTAACAACAGAATGTTTACGGTCTACTTGCTGTTGAGTTAATCGCCTTCAGAACGTCACTATTCAATAGATACAGCTGTTTACACACACCATTAGAAAATTGCGTTCCTCTATTATGTCTCTCATATCCATGCATGATCATAGTGTTTACGTAAGTCGACTACATCACTGCTTTGAATGGAATATCCGCGTCACACGATGTTAGATCGGGATAGGACGTTGTTTTGTTGTGCATAGAAACTAGAGTATGTTACGTTTGTTTTTTTTTCTAGCGATGACATGAGAAAAAACGAAAGAAATTGCTATTCTACCGGGTTTTCGGGAGAAATTAGAAAATCTGCTAGAAATTTCGAGTTTTTCTCTGGATAAAAAGAACCCAGCGTATTGTAGATGCAGATGGAAACTTTCCCTTGTTTCAATTCAAGGAAATTATCGCGTAGTATCGCTCTTTACAGACGTATACACTTAATAGATCATAGTCCGGTGATAGAAATTTTGCCCGACAACTTCGTATAAAATCAATTGGTATTATGTTTTCTTTATTTTAGAAAGTGATAACTAACTATGCGTGCGTGCAGAAAATGTAACCATTCGCAATCAATTTTCTTACGCGAAGCTTTTCAGCTTTTAACAAGATAATGACGTCCTGTTCTGCATGATTCTTGGAATTATTTGCTAAAGAATCTTACAAGAGATGATCCCGAACCCGAAAATTCAAAAATTGTGTAACTTTGGGAATATATTGCGCTTATCAAGCTTATTACACCCTAAAACACCTGCGAACATAACATTTTTTAAGTGGAGAAATGTAATAAGCTATTCTTAGTGGTGATGAAACTCCTCAAAAAAGTGTTTAAAACACAAGAATTTCTCACACCACGTGCATCGAATGATGGCAGGGCTACCGCAAATGGAACAACGAGAAGGATGCGCGAAATCTTATTATGTGAAAGCAAATGTGACTGGATTTCCAAATTTATTTGGTCTTTAATCGATGTATGATGTAGGCGTAAGCAAAAATATCGTGATATGTTAGCGCCGAAAGTTGATTACGTTATGTATATATGTACACATAAAAAAGTTGTTCTCAAGTGAAAAATACTTCCAGTAGTACTGTAAAACAGATGGCATTTGCACTGCATAAGGTAATTCCATTATTTCCACCTTCGAACTCAGCTAGAAAGTATATGTAATAATGTCGATATGTTTATAGCCTTCTTCTTGGCCGAATTCATTACTGCTTCATAAAACTCATTTCTACAAACAATTTTTGTCTGAAAACTGTTACTCTGTAGTGTACCATTACCAGCGAATTATATGCATGGATAGAGTGGAAAGTTTCCAAATTTCAAAAATTAATTCCACGTACTCAGTAAATATTGGCAACCAAACAAAATTGCCTAATACAAACGTATATGTACTCTACATGTTCCCAAAGTTTCAGGATTCGGATCATCCCTTGTTAGTAACTATTTTTCCTGCGTGTACAACTGTTCTTAACCTGTATTAATCTGCTGCAATTGGGTAAAAATAGCACGTCGCGGACTAAGAATACAATATCAACATCGGTGTTACCCACTTTTGTTGTTATTTCCTAGATAGAACTAAAATTGTTTGTGCGACGCGCAGCGTTAGCCAACAAATAAAGAAAGTATACACACATAACCTGATTTTGCTAGAAAAAGTTTAAGTAATTATTGCCAAATTCAAACATTTTAAAGAGACAGAATTTGTCGGGGCAATTTTAAGTTGGTGGGGTATTAAGATGAAGATATTTTGTAAATATTGCTAATAGTTATAAAAAGACTTTTCGCAATTATATTTTATTTCCATTTAATCTTTAATTAACTTAGTAAACAACACATAAGTATCGGCACCCTCCGCACCACACAAGTTTAATTTATTATATAGTAATATAATAATTAGTCCGGGACGGCCGTTTCGAGGACACGAATGGTCCTCATCATCAACCGGTGACCGAATGATGTGAGAAAAAACTTTTTCTAAAACTAAACATGCATGTACTATCCCTACTTCTTAGAACAAATATTCTTTACAAGTGCCTATTTCTACCTCCTGCACGCCTTGAAGCTACGACGTGCGAAAAATATTGAAGAAATATTGTTTCACAAGTGCGTAATTCTACCCTCTACGCGTCTTAAACTACGACATGCGAAAAACACGGCCTGATGGACGGGAAGATCTCTTTTATGACCCAAAATATAAGCAAGTGCCAGCCTACTGCAAAAGGTCAAAAAGGACAGAGTACGACAACGGTCCGTTTTCTCGGTTCATCAGATGTTTATTACTTTTTATGTAAACTGTCTCGTACGCATCTAATTCTCGCGGCGACGTTACGTTTTTAATCAATTTTAAGTCTTCTAATTTAATACTATGCCCGGTTTCATTTATATGTTATGCCACACTCGACGCGTCCAATCTGCCGTAGCGATAATTTCGTATATGTTCTTTGAATCTAGTTTCTATCGCTCTTTTTGTTTGCCCAATATAAGCTTTATTACAGTGACTACATTCAATTTTACAAATACCCGACCTTTCTCCCATTTTCGGTTTATCTTTAGGATTACCGAGAAGATTTTTAAGTGTGTTGCGCGAACCGAAGCATACGTTCATATATAAATTAAACTTGTGTGGTGCGGAGGGTGCCGATACTTATGTGTTGTTTACCATACTACGCCGCAGTCCTTGCTTTTATTATTTAATTAACATAGTTTATCACCAGCTTTAAAAGATTTGTTATTGCTACAGATTATTTTACTGTCTTTCGCAAACACGCAAACCAATTGTGGAAGCTTCTGGTATGTTTCTTTCTAAAAAAAGGTTGTTATATGCCAACATTCTCAGAATGGTTTATGAAGCACTAAGATCACTATGGCCTAATTCTTCCGTTGCAATTGGAAAAGATAAGTTAACAACGTTCAAAGCATTTTGAACGAAATTATATTCTCATCTTATCTTTACTGAAATATGTTGCAGTAAGTCTCGTAACTTACAAAATCTCGGTCATACAAAACTTCCAAGATTTGTTATTTGTGGTCACGGTATTGATATGTACATAGATGCGTTAAAAGTTTTTGAAGATATACTAGTAATTTAATTCTAAAGCTTTTTAGGTTAAGCGCAGTTGCCTATGTTTTATTTATATATATATATATATATATATATATATATAATCCAAAGCCTGTCTACCGTTAAACGGTGTAGGCAGTATCTCTTCTTCAGCTGTCCACAAATTTCTTCCATTTCGCCCTGTCCTTTGCTATCTTAGCTGCATCTGTCCATGTTACACCTTTCTTTTTCAAAATTTCTGCAATTACCATATTCCATGTCTGTTTTGGTCTACCTCTTCTTCTATTCTTTGCAATTCTTGCTTCCCATATTTTTTTCGGTTGTCTTGTACTGCTCATCCTTTGTAGATGTCCCCACCATCCTAGTTGTCTTTGTTCAATAAATTCTAAAATTGGCGTTATCTCTAGGTCTTTTCTTATGTCCTCGTTTTTCATTCTATGGTATTTGGTAACTCTTCGTACTCTTCTCAGATATCGCATCTCAGCAGCTTGTACTTTACTTTTCTGTTTTTGGTTCAATATCCATGATTCACAGCCAAACGTTAGGATCGGTCGGTAGATAGATTTAAATATCTTCATTTTTGTTGTACTAGATATTTCCTTTTTATTTATAAATCTACTGCTCATAGCATAATACAATTTCGTTGTCTTTTCTATTCTTTTATTAATATCAGCTTCTTGCGACCCGCTTTCATCAATTGTAACTCCCAAGTATTGAAAAGTTTTTACTTGTTCTATTTTTGTCCCTTCGATTTGTATCTTCATTAATACTGGTTCTTCTCCTATTGCCATTACTTTCGTTTTATTTTTGTTTATTTTCATTCCATTCTCATTCAGTACAGAGTTCCATATATCTAAATTTAATTGTAGATCTTGTTCGTTCTTTGCCATCAGTACTACATCATCTGCGAATGCGCCTTCTGAGATTGCCACCCGCTGTAGGTTCATATGTCCTATTGTAAGTTTTTTACTTCTTCTGGTACATTCTTTAAGTATTTCATCCATGTACGTAGTAAACATGACTGGGCTCAAGCTTCCTCCTTGTCTCAAACCTTCTGTTGTTCTGAAGGTTTCCGATTCGGTGTTATTGTAGATGACAGCATTTACGTTGTTATTGTATATTATTTGTATGAGTCGTATTAATTTGTTATTCAAGCCCCTTTTTTCCAGAATATCCCATAATTTCTCTCTTGGTACTTTATCAAATGCTTTCTCCAAATCAATATATGCCAAAAATAATTTCCTCTGCTCTTGTGACATCTTTTGTGTTAATTGTTTAATAGAGAAAACATGGTCTTGCGTGTTCTTGCCTTTTATGAACCCACTTTGTGGTTCTTCAAATGTATCTCCTATTGCTGTTCTTATTTTCTTGTCTAGTATTCGTTCCATTATTTTCATAGCAGTGTTTACTAATGATATGCCTCTATAATTGTCACAATGTCTTCTATCCCCCTTATTTTTATATATTGGCACAATTAACGTTTTTTTCCATTCGTTTGGTAGTTCTTCTTCTTTCCATATGATTTTATATATGTCTAACATTATTTGTTTTCCTCTCATACTCATGTTTTTAAACATTTCTGTTGTTATCTTATCACTTCCGGGGGCTTTCCCATTCTTTAGTTTCTCTATTGCTTCTTCTAACTCTTCCATGCTGATTTCTTCATCTACTTCTTTGTTATCAACCTTCTCTCTTCTCACTTGTTCCTTCTTATTTTCTTCGTCTCTTTCATCTTGCAACAGCTCTCGAAAAAATTGTTCCCACCTAGCTATTATTTCTCTATTATCTGTTAAAATATTTCCATTCTTACTTTTTATGTGATGATGTATTTCTTGTGCTTTCTCCTGTCTAATTGATTTCAGAAATCCATAGAACATCTTTTGATTTTCTTTACTATTACGTTCCATCTTCTCCCCGAATTCTCTCCATGTTTTATTTTTGGATTCTATTACTAGTTGTTTAACTTTCTTCCTTTCACTTTTATACTTCTCATAATTTTCTGTTGTTTGGTTTGATAGATATATTTTCCATGCCTTTTTCTTCATCTTCGTATGTTTCTTTAATTCCTCGGTCCACCATGCTGTCTGTTTTCTTTTCCCTTTCTTTTTCATTCCACACGTTTCTTTTGCTGCCATTAAAATTGCTTTCGCAAAGTCGTTCCATGTTTCTTCAATTGAACCCCTCTCTTTTTTTACTTGCATGTACCTTATTATTTCATCTAATCGTTTCTCATAATTTTTGGCAACGTTTGGGTTTCTCAATTTGTGTGCTCTTATTATCTCTGGTTGGGTTTCCTTCTGTTTATTTATTTTGTTATTCCCCTTCTTAACAACGATTTCTCTTATTTTGGATATGACTACAAAGTGATCACTGCCAATCTCTGGTCCTCTTCGCACTTTCGTATTTAACACATCTTTCCTATTATTTTTATCTATCAATACATAGTCAATAATTGATCGTTCATTTCTGCTTTTTCTTTCCCTCGTATATTTGTGGATGTTTTTCTGTTCAAAGAAAGTGTTCGTTATGACCATATTGTTCATAATGCAGAAATCTAACATTCTTCTTCCATTATTATTTCTAACATTCTCTCCATGGTTTCCCAGTATCTCCTTGTATATTTCATCTCTTCTCCCGACTCTGCTGTTGAAGTCCCCTAATATAAACACATTTCCTCCTATTTCTTCTCTTGCTAACGTTAGTTCTTTCCAGTATTTGTCTTTATTTGCTGCATTGTCATCTTCATTCGGGCCATATGTTATTATTATTGTTTTTTTTTTCATTTTTCCTTTTTAATTCTATTGTTAACGTTCTTTCTGACCATGCCTTCCAACATTGTATCTCTCTGTCTAGTTTCCTATGTATTATACATCCCACCCCTGCAACTGCCCTTTGTTCGTCTTTTACTCCGCTGTAGATCATCACATGATTATTTTTCGTTTTATATATCCCTCTACCTCTCTTTTTCGTTTCTGTAATGGCCAATATATCTACTCCCATTCCTTCAAACTCTTTTTCTAGTTCTTGTTCTTTTCCTCTTAGGCTCGTTATGTTCCAAGTTCCTATTTTCCATATTATTTTTGATCTTTTATCATCATTTCTCTCGTTAAGTTTCTCGTTTGTTTCTTTATCCTTATACTCATTTTCCTTATTCTTTGCTACGTCGTTATGTATACTATCTCTTCTTGTTTTTGTATTTAGTTTTTTTGCTGCCCTTTCGGATTCCTTTCCATGCCTTTTACTGTTTCATTATCCCTATTTGCGCCTTTTGATATAATTTTAAACTCTCTTTCTACTTTATTCCATCTCCACTCCTCTCTGTTCACAGTGAGTTTCTGGAATCCCATTTTCACTACTTTCCCCATCTCTTTGAATTCCTGCGCTTTCCTCCTTATTATAGTTTGTATTTCTCTCTCCTCCCTTGTCATATCATCATTAATATATACCTTTTCTTTGCTGTTTCTTAGTTTACTCTTCTCCCTCATGACTTTGACTTTTTCATTTGTATTATTAAATTCGGCGAGGAACGTTCTGTTACCTAATTTTCTTGCTCCCTTCAATACTACGTCCACTTCTAATTCTGTTTTTAAGAAATTCTCTATCTCTTCTTTAGTATTATTTGATTTAATTTCATCCACTTTTATACCCTGTATCACAACATTATTTCTTCGTTTCTCTTGTTCCAGTCTATCTAATCTATCTTTCACCGTTTTTATCTCAGACTTCAGTTCTGCATTTTCCTTTCTTATTTCTTTGTTATCTTGTGTAAGTTGTTCAAATAATTCTTTATATTCTCTTTGTTCTGTACGTAGTTCTTTTATCTCTTTTACTAATATTTGTAGTTGTCCCATTACCTTTTCCCATTTATCTTCTTGCTTTATTAACTTTCCCTCAGGAGTCCTCATAACTTTCTTACTCTTTGCGAAGGTTTCCATTTCATCCTTAGCGTATCGTTTACGACTCGCTTCATCTGTTGAATAGCTTTCTTCCTCACTTCCCATTTTTGCGTATGCCTTTTCCTTTAGGTCACTTTATTTTTAATACGGGTCTGGCTTATGTTTACAACTGTAACGCGGTAGGAGTCTCGCCCGGCTCGACACCTCGAAGGCTCAGCTCCTCTCTCGGTGTTATTCTGATTTAAAAGTAATCTTTATCTTTCGCATAAATAATAAAAGGAGGACTTGCCTTATGTTTCACGATGCACTTTGCTTTTATTTATCTAATATTTTCGGATTTTCACATTCACCTTGTTTTTAAATGCTCGAATTCACTCAAATTTGGGTTATATATTCGGAGCCAAGTAATCAACGTGTTGTTCCTTACGACAGGACCGTTTTATTTAAATAAAGTATTTTCATTAAGATTGCAGTTCCAATTAATTGCTGGCAATTTCATTATTTTAGAAACAAATGCAGATTTTTTCTTCACGCTTGGAAATGTAATTTATACACATTAAGTGATACCTCCAGATGTTTTGAGTGAACTATGTAAATTTTTTACGATCATCGTCAAATGTCGTCATTTTTCCGATGTCCAGAAGACAATGCAATACATTCAAGGAATGCAGGTTAATATTCAGCTTTAGATATTTGCATTTAATTTATTAGCTTTTTTCCAAAAGAAAAGGATGCATTCTTTCCTCGCTGGTCCTTTTACAGCCTAGTAATCGCCCTGTACCAAAACTTCAGTTCATTTTTAGTTTCTCAACTGTTCCATCTAAATCATCTTCATATAGAAGAGAACCAAAAATGCTAGCTGGTTCCAAGTTTCTTCAGGGAGACGCTTGAATTTGCTGACGGCAATGTTTGAAAAACAGTAAAAATAGAAGCGTATTTCAAAAATTTTGTTTGAAAAGGCATCTAAAAATAGAGTGTACAGAATAATCCTCTGAAGAAGCAGCATGTGCATTGCTTCTCTATGTTTGTTTGTTAGATCTTCTTGGTTTATTGATTGGAAAATCAATTTCTTCAGACTTAGTTTTAATGTTTACAAATAATTTAGCAAATTTCGAGTTAGCATTTTATGTTCAGCACTGTATCTCTTACCTTTTTAAAGGTAGGTAAATTTCTTTCTGCCTTTTTTTTATTGTAGAACTTAATTAATATGGAGCATTAGCAAAATATGTAGTAGCTGGCGATTCAGAAATCCTGCCTAAAACCATCATATAACTCAAGAAAAACATCTTCCAATCTACCTTCTTCTATTCTTCTTCATAAATTCATTATAGCTATTATTCGCCATTTTAACTATTTTCATTTTAACAACATTGAATAATACGCTACATATCCACGTAGAACTAGCAACTTGTTTCACGTGAATATGTTCACTTCAACGCTAAAATGTATCTTAATTGTAAATTTATTTCAAAAGGGATACATTGTAGGCCTACGCGAAAGTGGTGTCTCCTCCAAAATAAGACAATTTAATCTTATTTGTTTATCAAATTCTTCAATCTTCAAAATATTACATTAATAACGGATCTTCTTCAAATTATCCAACATTCTTGAGTAATATGAATACATTTTTTCACTGATTTTCCTCTTGTTGCATTATCCCATTTCAATAACCGTTGCTTATTTTTGACATCCTAAGATTTTTCGTGAATACATACATTTCCTAAGCGTGGTGTACCAGATTGCAACTATTGATGAAAACCAGTAACCAAAAAAAGTTTATCCCATCAAGTTTAAAATTGAGATTTATAATGTAATATGCAAGCAATAATAGTAATGATTCGCTTTGCCCTAGTCTCGTTCATACGGACATTTGTGAATGGGTATTGTTTATGAATGAAATGAATTGATGCTATACTGAAATGCAACCGGTGAATTGCATCAATGTCTTGCTTTTATGAATGGATGTAGTAGTAGTAGAGTAAATGACCTAATACCCACTTTAAAAGTCAAGGTGACTTGCTTCATAGACAACTAAGAAAAAACAGCGGTTTTTATACACTTTATCACATCTACATCTACATCTCATCTCATGAAATAAACAAGCTCTTTGTATTTAGAAAAACCTTATGAAAACACCTTTTTTATACCCTGAGATATTAACGAAAATCACCATATATACAAACGTTTTTAAAGCACCTCGTATCTAATTTAAATATTAGACATAGCTTTTCGGTTTGCTTTCACAATATTACCTAAGAAGCAGAGAAACATTTTTTGTTCAATAGACTCAAAGTGTAACGAAACACATCAATTAGGATAAGCAAAAAACCGTGGAAAATGGAAAGGGTACCCAATTAATCTTTCGTGTTCAACAAAGGAAGGAAAAAAAAAAGACGAAAATGTAAAAGAAATTATATGGCATAGAAACAATATAAAATGAATTACAAATTGCAGAAACCCATTTAAATTTACTTAACAAACTTGGCAACGTTGAAACAATTTAATTATGAATAAATTTTGAGCTATTATAACAAAAACATAAATCAAATAAAACAGCTGAACGCTGCCCAATTGTAAATTGAAAAATAAACTGGAATACTTCTTAAGACAAATGTTCAAACTGAAGCCCATCCACTTCACAACATTTCCGAAACTGGGAAATTATTACTTCTTGAACATTTTCTAAAATTACCGGAGATATTAAACGAGGTTATATCAGATGAGATTGTATATTATGAATCTTTTTGAAACCAAATTAGCTTATTTGGTAGGTTAGCATCCTTTTAATAGTGACCTCTCTATCGCTCAGTACCTATAATTTTGCCTATTAACGAAACCACGTCGCCTCCTCTGTTCCTAATCCATAATACGTTGATTCCAGAGTGTCATGAGGACTGTCTTCAGCTGCTAAGTGGATGCTGTACACAGTGTCTTCAAGTACATTGGATGGTCAACTACCCAATGTGACCAAATTCTCTGAATTTGCTTTCAATTTTTCTTGCAGTAGATTGGTTAATTGAAGGACAATCAAAATAAGTTTTGATTCTTTCTTTTTCAGTTAAACACATTTTAAATTGAATTAGATGCAATAGACAAAACATCTCAAAATAGTTTTAATACATGTTCATTTAATTTTTGTACTATTTTACAAACCATTGACAATATACCAGCATATAGCAAGTTTACTGAACAGCTTTTTTAATCGTCCATCTAAATCTATGAACATATACAGGGTGTTGTATTTTGAATAACAAAGTTACTATCGCAAGCGACAATTTAACCGATAACTAACTGAGATTTATTTTGCAAATTACCCAATACTTCTTTACAGGTAAAACAAAGAATAGTACAATGTCCAATTACCTTCAATTTAATCTACAAATCTTTCTGATAACCTTAAAATTGGTACATGGAGGCGGATACTATCCATATTCTACATCATTTTCCGGTTCGGGAGGAAATATCTTTGACATCACCTTGAATACAGTCCAACCACCTATTAGCACTGGCTTCGGACAATCCCCAACGTCAATATTCGGCGGTCAAAGCGTGAAGTGAGTTGATTATGAGAGATCTCTTTGGAATGTTATTCCCCAATTAAAAAATGTGTTCTTACTCTGTTGTATCTTTTAGCTCCAATCCATTTCAACCTGTCACTCCAAATCCTGCAACTTTAGGCTGCGGGGTGGGACCCTCGACTTGCCCTCCATCTCGTTACCGTACCTTGGATGGATCTTGTAACAATTTGGGGAATCCCGGGTTAGGAATTCCGCAGACTAGATTCAATCGTCTGTTGCCTGCGAAATATGGAGATGGTAGGTGATATATTTTTCCAAAAGATGTTATTGATTCATTTAAACCTGAAATAGGTATCAGCACTCCAACAACAGCTACAGACGGAAGCGACCTACCAGCACCTAGATTGCTAAGTCTTTTAGTGTACCCGGATGTTCCAGTTCAAGATCCTAAGTTCACGTTGGCAGCCATGCAGTACGGCCAAATCATTACTCACGACATGAGTATGATTGCCGGAAGTACTCAAGCGCGTAAGTATTATATTTTTCGGGTTTAGACAATAACTCCAACCGTTTTAGAAATATGGACATTTAAATCGGTATTTTTCTTTTTCAGAACCTCATGGTACAAAGTGTTGCTCTGCTCAAGGTCAACTACTTCCGCTATCGAGTTGGCCTGAACATTGCTTTCCAATGGTACTCAACAACGATGATCCTTTCAATCAAAACCGCAATCCAGCTATAAATTGCATGAATTTCGTTAGGACAATCACTGATAGAGACAGAAATTGCGTTGGAGGTGTCCAACCTGCTGAACAGGTATATCATTTGAAATTTTGCGAGGCAAAATATGTTAAATGTTTTAAATAATTAACTATTCGCTTCTTAAAATGGTTGCTCTAAAGTCTATTTTGGTTTCTCATAGTTAACAGCAGTTAACCACTATTTGGATTTATCCGTCGTTTACGGAAACACTGACCAAATCGGTGCGCAAGTTAGAGAATTTAATGGAGGTCGCCTCAGAGCAGAGTTTCGAAGCGGGCAAGAATGGTTGCCTAGAAATACTAATTCTACAGGAGTCTGCGATCTGAGAGTTAATCCACAAGAAGTCTGCTACATGGCAGGTAGATAACGTTAAAACAAATCCATATTTCGACATCAAAACTTGTTTTTCCGTTTGCAGGTGATACTCGTGTCAACCAAAATCCCCAACTTACCATTCTTCAAATCATTCTCTTCAGAGAACATAATAGATTAGTAAATGCTCTAGCAGCTATTAATCCTCATTGGAACGACGAGACTTTGTACCAAGAAGCCAGGAAAATCAACATTGCTCAGCACGAGTTCATTACTTACTACGAATGGTTGCCTATCTTTTTGGGTATTAGCAATAGCTTGAAGAACGGAATCATCTACGATTCCAAGAAACATGTTAACGACTATGACCCGAATGTAGATCCTAGGGTTATCAACGAACATGCCACGGCAGCCTTTAGATTCTTCCATTCGCTAATTGCTGGATATTTGGAGTAAGTCCATTGACGAAATCTTTGATAATTCTCTTACATCCTTTCTTTTCAGCTTTGTTGGCGAATTCAGGAACAACATAGGAAACATTCGTCTTAGCGATTGGTTCAACAGACCTGCGGTCCTAGAGCAAGGGGACAATTTCGATTCCCTAACTAGGGGAATGGCTTCCCAGCCCGAATTGAAATCAGATCAATTCCACGACAGCGAGGTAAAAAAATCGTGCTTCATCCTCAAAAATTTTACTTAAAATATTTTCAGATTACGCAATTCTTATTTAGGATGGGTCAATTTTTCGGTCAAGATCTCAAAGCCGTTGATATCCAACGTAACAGAGACCATGGATTAGCTTCCTACAATGATATGAGAGTCTTTTGCGGATTACCAAAGGCTACCACTTTCCAAGACTTCTTGGATGTCATGAATCAGGATGTAAGTCATTTCTAATATCTTTTAACTGCTCAAAATTCTAAGATTTATCTTGTGGTCAAACAATAGAACGTACAAAGGTTGTCTAGTACCTACCAAAGTGTCGATGATGTCGATTTAACCGTTGGTGGATCTCTAGAGCTGTTAGTACCTGGAACTTTATCCGGACCTACCTTCCTCTGTATTCTAACTGAGCAATTCTACAGAACGAGAGCTGGCGATAGGTTTTGGTTTGAGAATAGTGGCGAATTCACCGTAGGTAAGTTGGCTGATACTGTTAATTCTTTCAATTGTATATTTGCATTTTTTTTCCAGCCCAATTAAACGAGATTCGTAAGACTAGTATATCGAGGCTCTTCTGTGATAATGGTCGCAATATAAGATCGATGCAACCTAAAGGATTTGAAAGAATCTCAGATAAGTAAGTCACTAAGCCATATCAGGCTACATTGTTTCAACTAATCTTTCTTTAATTCTAATAGGAATCCTGTAGTGCCCTGCGAACAGTTACCATCAGTTGACCTCTCATTATGGCGTGATAATTCTGGAGGATCTTCACAATTACTACATTCCGATTTCTATGACTACGATTTCCCCTATAAGAAATAGAGATACAGATTTTATTTATATCAAAATCTTTAGTTAGGTGCTATGATTCCGTGCTAAATTTATGTTTAGTTTTACCAATGCGTGACGCGATGTAAGTTAAAGGAAAATACTTGGATTACTTTTAAGTTAATTTAGTAATTGATAAATAATTATTAATAATATTAATGTTTGCCAATACCGTACGAATTTATTTATATTTTTTGCACTGTTATGATAATTGTTTTGTTACCTAGAAAAAAAATATGTAGGAAGTAGGGATGTACATACATATTTAAGATGTAAACAAACAAAATAAATAAAGTCTTGTTAATTATTTATATAAAATGACTTGTTTGTTCTAAAATATTCCAAAGTAATAATAAAATAGAATATTCTGTATTGTAATTTTATAAAATTAAAAAAAAATGTTTATTACTTAATTAAAAGATAAGTTTCACTACTAAACTCTTAACGGGGGTATTCTCTACGTTCTACAAATGATAAATTGCTAAAAAAGAAAAGCTAATCCCAACATTTTACATTTACGCGGCCTCCCTATGCTAACGCGTCACGTGACAAAAAACCTGCGTTCGAGTTAAAACATAAATAAGTAAACGTAAACAGTACTTAAAACACTATTTTCACACTTGAACATTTGAGACTACTTTGAAGATCAATCATTTGCCAATAGCATTTGTTAAATATAAGTCACGGCCAATGAGGATTCACATTTCATGTAGACAATATTTTATTTTCCCTCAATTTAAAGTTTCAATTAACTAAACTTCTTTTCTTTAACGCAAATCCAAGTTTTGAAGAATTGGCTGACTGAGTATCACTACAATACTGTACAGTGAGAATATTATATTACTGCTTCTAATATATCGATACGACACCTCTCAACGTGTCTGTCGGAGGAAATCACATTAAAAAGGAATCGGAGAGAAAAAGGAAGCCAAAAGCTATATAAGCCACAACCACTACAGAAGCGAATGAAGAAATCAGAAGATGTAATTTTAATACAAAGGTCGATAATTATGTACATTATTCATAGCGCACGGATATCTTGTATTTTTCAATTCACAATTTGTCAAAAAGATCATTCTAATTGCCGAAATCGTGTATAAACATCTACAAGGCTTCGATTCCCTCGAGTATTTCCGTAGCATATCGTGCATATTGCGCTGGTCAACATAAATACGAAACCGAAGCGTTGTAATTGACCTTTCATTTATATCACTGAATTAGCGCCTATATAACACTAACCGGTATTAATTTGGGGATTTCCATGATGTATAATTTTTATATGTATTTTCAATTATCATCTAATATTATCTCCTAACGACATCTATCGTAGAATCTATAATTTCCCTAGATTACTTTCAACTTATAAACAACAGATAAGCAGAAAATAGGATACCTGGCGTCACCTATAGGTTAGTATTTAAGCTACATAAACAACCATATAGCTAGTTAAAAGTAGAAATTTATGGTAATAATATGGAAGTTACAAATTTAGACTCTATTTGTTAGATGGCAACAAGTAAACAAATTTTGAGTATATTAAATAATTTTTTAAGGAGAAATTTACACGAAAATTAATATTTGCAAAACATCCTTCCGCTAATTTTCATGCTTCACCAACCAATAAAACAAATTTATATAAATAAGAGTTAACGCAGAAAAAATAATTTTAGTAACCCCAAAACCACTCGATCGCTAAAAGAGAACGATTTTTTCTTTAAGTAGAAAGCTAACCAAAACACAAGAATTAAACTAGTTTTTTGCATATTGCATCAAATCGATTTGACGAAACCCGACTGTACATTTTCTTTTATATTCTTGTACATGCCTGGCGTTTAATTACCGTTTTAGGACGCATTATGATGATCGGCCATTCGTGAAAAAGTAAACTATTGCCAGTAGATAAGCATTCTGTTCTGGTAGAATGAAAATCAAGGTAATGGACGTTTTGCAACGAGAATAGAATAATGAGTCGACAAATTTAAATGGAATAGAATCTACATTAATAATAATTAAGAAATTAGACGCAAAATAATTAATTTAAATTGGAAAATATACAGAGTTAAGTAGCTGGTTAGCTGTTAGTACAACGGTTAATAAATATATGCTATGTGTAATACATAATACGAAAATTAATAAGTATATGGAGCCAAAAAGAATGTACTATGCCGATTATTGCCTAGTGCATTGTTTCTAAAACTTTTCAGTCTACAAATGAATTAAGTATTATAGACTATCTAACTCGAAAATTTAATTATGATTTCTTCTTTAACTTATATCTATAGTAAAAATGTTTGGAATAAATTAATAAAAATGGAAAATTTTGTGTAAGTGTAATGTAAAAATTACCGCATACCGGCTTAAGAAACAGGTTTTTTACTCCTTCGGCGTTATATTTCTGTACGAGATTTTTATACATTAAATTAATTTCAACGAGAATCTATACTTTGTATAAAAAAGTATAGCTTTACTTCACCGATTTTTTTAATTTTTTGAAATATTTTAGATAGTAGCCCCAACATTTTTTTTAAAGTAGAAATGTCTTTCGGGTGATGTCGTGTAGTTAATATTTTACCTGATGTTTCGCTGACCATCCTGTCAGCTTCTTCAGAAGATTTCTAAAGACTGCTGTTGTTGTCTTTTGCTGTTCGTTATATATCCTATTTTTTTTTTTTTTACTTTTTACTTCGCCCTACTTCCTGTGGAACGGAGAATTCTACGAACAAGCGAGTGGCGCTGCAATGGGATCTCCTTTGTCACCTGTAATCGCCAACATCTTTATGGAAGCGTTCGAACAAGAAGCCATCGAATCTAGCAGGATGAAACCTAAATGCTGGTACAGATATATAGATGACACTTTTGTCATATGGTCACACGGACCAAAAACTCTAGAGGAATTCCTGCAACACATCAACAGACAACACGCAAATATTAACTTCACCACAGAAATCGAAGAAGACGGCACCTTACCATTCCTAGATGTCCTAGTGGAGCGCAATGACAGCAGCAAACTGGGCCACAGTGTATACCGTAAGAAGACCCACACAGACCGGTACCTGCATGCAACATCTCACCACCATCCTCAACAGAAGAGATCCCTCATCAACACTTTATTAAGAAGAGCGGAAAAAATCAGCGAGAAACATCACAGGAATAACGAAATACAACACGTCAAAAACGCGCTGCAGAAAAACGGCTACAGTACAAAAGATATAAGGAAGCCACGAGAGCAGAGAAAAGACGAAGACCAACAACAACCAGCAGGATACGCGTACCTTCCATACATAGCCGGAGTCACCGACAAGTTAAAAAAGACCCTAGGGGAGGAAAACATCACCACACGTTTCAACACGGTGACCAAAATCGACCAGCTACTCCCTCCTAACAAGGACGTGTTACCAAAACTACGAGCAAAAGGCATATACAAACTGAAATGCAAATGTGGAAAAAGCTATATCGGTCAAACAGGACGGAGTATTCAGTGCAGAGTGAAAGAGCACGAGAGAGACGCACGCCTTAGGCATATTGAAAAATCTGCAGTAGCAGAACACCTGCACCAACAAGGAGACCGCCGCATAAGCTACAGCGAGGTCAAAGTATTAGCCAGGACCAGCCACTACTACCCAAGGATAATACGCGAATCCATAGAAATAATGAAGAACACCAACAACTTCAATCGCGAAGATGGATACAAGATCAGCAAGACGTGGAGGTTAGCACTACGGAGTCGTCATAAAACGAACGACGCGATTCAGCGGAACGGAACGGTTATGGATCAGCAAAGCGGAACAAAAATAGGATATATAACGAGCAGCAAAAGACAACAACAGCAGTCTTTAGAAATCTTCTGAAGAAGCTGACAGGATGGTCAACGAAACGTCAAGTAAAATATTAACTACACGACATCACCCGAAAGACATTTTTACTATGGATTACGGTCGTGAAAGCCTACACTCAATTTTTTTTAAGTTGGTATACTTATTGCAGCTTGCAAGAGCTACATCTCATGATGTTCACATTTTACTCATTTTTGTCGAATAAAATAAAAGCCACAGACCACATCAATATTTTTCATTAATGATTTAACTGTATTTATGAATTAGGTAAACACGAAATGATAAAGTGCAATTAACCACATTACTATAGTATACGAGGATAGTTCAAGAAGTCCTTAGAATATCTAAGAGATGGCGCTCGCATTAACGAAAATGGTTCATTTCTAGTAAGGATCATTAGTCACTATTCACCCGGCAAAGTATCCATCACACGGTTTAATTTTTATTGTCAATTTAAGCGACAAGTTTTGTTTATGTAAAAAAATGGAAAAAAGTGATGAAACACACTATTCAAAAGGCTTAACACTGGAAGAGATCAAACCTGATTTGGATAAAGTTCATGGCACATCTGCCGAACATCGCTTTTAGCGTCCAGTGGAATATCACCGAAATGATTGACAAAATCCGCGATATATCTTTGGATAATCGACGAATCAAAATGCGCGAAATAGTTGAGGTCACAGGTAGGCACACTGTTTTCAATTTTGCACGGAAAATTGGGTGTGAAAAAAATTTCGGCAGGATTGGTGCCGCGTTTGCTCTCAATGATAAATAAACGCAATCGTGTGGTCGACTATAAGGCTGTTTTGACGCTTTTCCGTCGCAATCCTGACGACTTTCTCCATCGATACATAACTATGAATGGATACACTACTACACTCCGGAGGCAAAGGAACAGTAAAAAAAGTGGGCTTTTGAAGGCGAACGGGCTCCGAAGACGGTGAAGTCGGCCGGCAAAGTGACGGCCTTGGTTTTTTCGGAATCATCTACACCGATTACTTGCAAGACGGATAAAGAACTACAAAGTATTATGCACCGTTACTGGAACGATTGAACGAAGAAATCGAGAAAAAACGTTCTCATTTTGAAATGAAGTAGATTCCCTTCCATCAAGACAATGCACCCACGTACGCAATTTCGATGGCCAAAATTGGAAATGGAATGGAATTAAAGTTCGAATTAGTACAACATCCACCATATTCACTGAAGTTGCCCCCCCCCCAGTGATTTCTTTTTATTCCCAAATTTGAAGAAATAGCCCAACCGACAACGGTTCACGTCGAACGAGGAAGTCGTCGCCCAAACAGATGCCTATTTTGAGGGGCTTCCGAAATCCTACTTTTTGGAGGGATTAAAAAAGCTGAAGAAACGCTTGGAAAAGTATATAGAGTTAAATGGAGATTATGTTGAAAAATAAATTAAAATCTACAGAAAGTACTTTGTTTTTCCATCTTTTTCTAAGAACCTACTGAACGACCCTCGTATGTGTAAGCTATCAGAGTAAAATGTTTGTAATCATGTACAATACATACAAGATTTTCTACCTGGACAATTCTTTTGAGAACTAAATATTGCTGAAAAACAGAATCCGCTGTTAAACCAAATTTAAGATATCTTCAATTTTAGTACGTACCTTTCATTCTTTATAAATTAATTATTTTCTTCACCTCTACCAACTTTATCACTGTTAACCAGTAAAAGAGAATGCAGCAATACATTTTGCATCAGGAATGAGAAAACACATAACGCACATCGATCATCTTGTCGAACTTTGTTTTTTTTTGTCCAATATACGTATACCGATTTGGCAGGATTTCCACGCGAATCGTACACATGTAAGGTTCCCGTCCCACTATTCTACCACCTTGCGAGTAATTAATACGATTGATATTTTATGTAAAAATTCTTGAGTCTGAGTTTTATAAAGATAAATTTGTTTCAGATTAAAACTTTATTTAGGTCAGGTATTATGTAACCATTATTCCAACCAAAATTGTAACCAAAATTCCTAAATTTCTTTACAGTATGTTAAAACATACAAGCACCTGCAGCGAAAGTTTCCTTGTTATTACAAGCATCGCAATGATTACAAACTTATTATTTCATCCTTTTCATATCAGAAATCTGATAAAGTCTAACGTTATTTCTATACAAGATAGAGATTTTGAGAACTTCTGAGCTCTAGCGAAGTTCACCTAGAATCAGATATCAAAATTCAGAAAAATTAATATTCACGAACTTTATATCCCAGATATTATTCTATTAGGTAGGTACTACATTTAATGTTAGAGTTACATAATAGGACTTGCCGCTTACAACAGAATTTAAAGTTTTACAATCAATTTCGAATATTATGCGTATATACTTACATAAACCTTGTATTCTAGTTTTGTTGTCTCTATCACTTTTAAATTCTAAGCGAAAATGAAATAATGCTAGTGCCTAAGTTGTATTGAAAATACGAATCTATTAAAACTGAGTAAGTATTGGCTGTAATATTTATAATAGTAAACTGTGCGTGTTTAATTTACCGTGTTTATGAATTTCGTCAACTCCTCGGCTGCGAATCGGCTTCCATAATTACGTTGGTAAGCTAATCTACCGAATCTCTTTCGAAAAAAGCGTTCGATTTTTCACTGTACCGAACGGTGAAAGCTGTCGATGCGCAACAAAGCCGCTTTAATTTGTTAATCGATCTGAACGGTTCGTTAATGGGCAAAAACGGATCCCATTGTGCGGTATAAATAGCTACGATAGAGGTTCGGTAGTTATCAGTCGTCGTTTGCGGTTCGGTCTGTCAGAACAAAAGTATCGCTGCGACAGGAGAGAACCGAAAACCATCCAAGATGAAGATCGGCCGGGATCTTTGCGTCCTCGGCTTGGCTTTGGCCTTCGTGTGTTTTGTGCATTCAAGAGAGATCAGCAGCGCTAAGTTGATAGATTTGGAAACGGCAGCATCCGGTCATGGAGGAGGTGGACACGGAGGAGGAGGTGATGGTCATGGAGGAGGTGGAGGCGGACATGGAGGGGGTGGTGGTGGACACGGAGGAGGAGGTGGTGGACACGGAGGAGGAGATGGTGGACACGGAGGAGGAGATGGTGGACATGGAGGGGGTGGGGGTGGACATGGAGGAGGTGGTGGTGGACATGGAGGCGGCGGAGGTCACGGAGGTGGCGGGGGAGGTCACGGAGGCGATGGGGGCGGCCATAGTCACTACGAAAAGGGCGGCGGCAGTGAACATCACGGAGGACACCATAGTAGCAAAGGAGACAAAGGCGATAAAGGCTACAAAGGCTACCATGAACATGAGAAAGGTGAAAAAGGTCACCACGACAAGGAAGGCCATAAAGGACACTACGGTGAAGACGGCGGACACAAGAAATCGAGTCATCACGACGATGGCTATTACGGCGAACACCACAAAGGTGAAAAGGGTGAGAAAGGACACAAATACGGCGAAAAAGGTAGCTACGAAAAAGGGCACAACACCAAAGGTGGTCATAGTGTCCACAAGGCCGAAGAATACAAGAAAGATAACCATTTCTACGACGAGGATCACGACGAAGGCTTCCACGAAAAACATGGTGGCTATCATCATGAAGATGGTTACAAGAAAGGTGGAAGTAGTAAAGGGGGCCACCATAAAGGCGGCCATCATGAGGATCATTACGGAAAGAAAGGACACCACGAAAAGGGTTCCCATTACAGCGATGGCGGGGGTCATAAAAAGTCCGCCGGTCACGATGAACATTATAGCCATGGTGAGAAACATGGGAAGAAAGGTGGTGACGAAGGTCATAAGAAATGGGGAGCAAGTAGCGGATCTTCAAGTGGAGGAGGTGGCGGCGGCGGTGGCGGCGGTCACGGAGGAGGAGGCGGCGGACATGGAGGTGGTGGCGGAGGACATGGGGGAGGTGGCGGAGGACATGGGGGAGGTGGCGGAGG